>SSNP01000054.1:0-274638 GCA_006937955.1 Pachypanchax playfairii
ATAAACTTTGTATATTTTTATCCAGTGTTTTTTATAATTGATGAATGTAATATTAAAACATTTTTCTCTTTAAAGTGAGAGCCCCGTGTCTCAATGATTACGTTTGAAACATTCAGAATAACCCGTTTACATGCGTGAACAGAGAGTTCTTCCTGTAAACATGGAGCACGATTTGAGTCTGGACGTATTGACAACCTTAAGACGCAATTTCATTTCGGAAACTTTCCAGTCAGCTTCTTGTAAATCTCAATCTCGGTACTTTCTGCCGTCAACAACAGACATTATATTCATGATTTTCAACACACTAATAAAGAAATTAGTTTCTTTCTCGCTCCAAATGCGTGGTGCTGTGCTGCGTCTCAACGTGTTTACCTCTACTTCCTGTTTACTTCTGCACGCGGGTTTTTGTATGCGGCAGACGGTGCTTTAGAAGTTCTTTACTCAAAACATCCAAGATTTGTTTGCGGCTGTTAACATGGCCGTGCGTGACCTGGTTATTGCTAATATTCCGGTTTTAAACGGGTTATTGGCTGCATGTAAACGTAGTCAATGAGATCAACCAGCGTGTATGTGTGTTAAAAAAAAAGACAGGAGCAGCCGGTGGTGGCTTCGTGCATGCGCATTTCATCTGTATGATGCGGTGGTTAATAGCCTCAAAGTAGCCTACACCAGCTTCTCGCTAGTCACATACCGAATGGCTTCAACGAAACCTGAGAAATTCTCTAAATTTGTCACGAATCGCTTCTTTTAAAAAAATCCACCAGAGATATTAGAAAAATCGCTATAAATAGTGAAAAAAGGCACCAAGTTGGCAACACTGAGACTGAGTAACACTGATATTCGACAGTGCCGAGCAGCATTATCAACTGTAAAATCATAACTTGCACATTTAGATTTAAAATATTATACTGTTAACGTCCAAAATGAATTATATTCACTTAAAAAGTTTCACTTACCTGTTAGACTGGAGTTAACAACGGCTCTTCAACGGTCAGACATCCCGCTCTGGTCCCGCTTTTTTTCTTTCTTTCTTTTTTTCTTAACATCCGGGTACTTTGAACATGCGCACTAGACACCAGTTTCAGCCGTGTTGGTGTAAGGTAGTGACCCTTCATTGAAGGAATGAACTCTAATCTAGTTCATGTGACATTTCATTGTTTTACTTTCAACCAACAAGCAATGATCATTTAAAAAGATAAACATAATATATACATGTTAAGTCAACAAATTACAATTTACCTAAACAGAAAAGTGCCTTTGTTGAGTTTTTTGGGTGCAGCAGACAAGTCTTCAACTCTCACAGCAGTCTGAGGAGTGATCTGTATCTGCTTTCATGTCAAATCTTCTTTACAATTGCTGCTTAAATACACAATTGTTCTTCATATAAACTGTCAGACTTTCTTAACTTTTGTCTTCTTTGCAAATCTGTGGACTTCATTAATTTGCATCCTCACTGGATTTCTCAAATGCAGTGACGTGGAATGTGTAGACAAAAAGATAAGTTTATAGGAATCAAATGGAATAACAGAATGTGCTAAACCCTCAGCATGCAGGTTTATGGCTGGTTATCATTTTTTAATGCTTGTGTTAACTATTCAGAAGCCACTCTAGTACTGCATAACTCTGAATACCAAGTACAGGTTTTAAAATAAAACCTGGATTTTCCACATCATTGAGACCCTGTAGTTTTTCTTTTTTGTCTTTTGTTTGGCTAAACTACAAAAATCAAACAACATCCCCGTCATTGTTACCAGTTTTTACCACTTCACACAAACACTTTTATCGTTTTACCATATTTCTGTGTCTTTGCACTTTGTTAGAAACACACATGCTGAAATTAATGTAATTTTGTTTTCAGTTAATGATTGAGTAGTAGTCAGTCTGGCACACTTTTTCTGTTAAATTATTCTCCCTGTGCTAAATTACCAGATTAGATGGTTGGAGAGAACCCCAGCAGAGTGTTGATGATTAGGGATGGCTCCTGTAGCTTCATGCTCCTCCTTCAGGAAATAATTTGAAATGGGAAAGAGTAAGAATAAACCATCAGAGAGGAAACAACAAGGGGAAGTCCAGCAATTTGACCACATAGGATATTTTCTACTCCATCATTACACATAAGCATCGGTTATTTATGAAGCGGTTCTTCTCTAACACGTGTAGCTCAAAGCACCTCTCTTAGTTAATTTACTGATTTTTTCATTTATGAGTTTTACTCAGTAGGTAGCTAAATGGTTTTAACATGTATTCATGGATTGACCCAGTTTCTTACTGTTTTGGGTTAAAACATGCCCTTTAATTCTGTTCCAATAACACTAACTGTTCAGTTGACCTCAAAACTGAGCTTATTAGCTACATCAGGTGGAAATAAGTTAACTGAATTTTTTGGTAAGCTAAAAAAGCATGTTTTGCGTTTACAGCAATATCAAAATGGTAGATGGTTACATAATTTTTTTTTGTTCCCTTGGAACAACAGTGTGTTCAGAACAAAAAAACAAAACTGACCAAACAAGAAAGAAAGTGAAAAATGATCTGATTGTCAAGGAGAAGAGCTAGTTGGCAAAAAACTATGAGCAGTGACTCACTTGCTTTTACAGAACAGCTTTTTATTTGTTCCATCCATAATCTTTTTACTTCATTATAAACCACTCTCCCCCATGTTTTACCTCAGAATCTCTGATTAGAAATTTAAAAGTGTAGTTAAAATTATCTTCCACAAGCATGCTTTTTATTTGCTTCCAAAATTTTCTAATAATTAATTAGTTTTATTTTTGTCAGCCCGCTTTTTTGATTTGGTCTGTTTGTTTGGCAAAATGGCAGATATGATTCTGAAACTCATTTTCCCTAAATATTAACATGTCTGGTATCTGGCTACAAAATGAGCCTAACCCTAACCTCTGACACTGCATACTCAGTGTATATAAGCATCTTTATAAACACAAACCCACCAACCCAGCATGCGTTAAGGGTGCAAGTGACCATATTTGATCACTTGGAAACATTGCATCTACTGCACTTATATTGAAGTAATTAACTGGGAAACAGAAAAACAAAAAAAGAAACAAAAATCTGCTATATTGATACAAAATCTTACAAAAATGTGAGATGTTTAAGTAAACGATTCACAATATTCATGAGGATTAGTGCAACAGTTAGTACGTTTACATGCAGCCAGAGAAATTTTAATTATTGCCTTAGTCCAACTGAAATTGGACTTCTGAAACACATATAAACGGCTTAGTCGTACTGAAATGGAACCGAATTGGACTTTGAATAGTCTGACTAAGCTAGATAATGCGATTCAAATTCGAATTTCTCTGCATGTAAACACTCCTGCTGCTTAGTTGAGCTATCTGGCCCACCCCTTCAGGAAATGACGTCGGCGGCAGTGCCATGACAAACAGCAAAACAATAAACGAAGAAGAAGACGAAGATGGCGGCTTACTTAAGCGTAAGTGGAAGATCAGTACGTTTTACATTTTTTCACTAACGCAACTATTTCTTTGTTTGACGCGAACCGGACGAACGCCGTCGCGAAGGGGGTCGCATGGCGCCACCTACCGTAGCGGCGGTGAGCGCACTTCTTTCAAAAATTCGATTTTCGAAGTGACCTGTAAACTGGGATACGGCTTTCGGCAGGGGGCTAATACTTAGTCCGACTTCTGCCAAAAGCTCGATTTATGTGTCCATGTAAACATAGTCCTTTTTTGTAAAGAAGTTTGCAATTTGCGTTTGTACAATGTGTTTCATCAACTTACTTTATTCCTTAATGTTATTATGATTAATATTATCATTTTTACCTCACTTTACAACCCCTATTGCCATGAATGATTAACAAAATGCAAAAAAAAAAATATATTTTATTGGCTTGGACCTTAAAGTTTAAAGGTGCAATATTAAAGAATTACACCTTAGTTTCTCTTGTATTTGTTCAATTTTTGCGAATGTCTGAAGGCTTATTTGTTCAGCGTTAAGTTTTCTTCAGTGTGTTTGAACGCTCCATCACGTGAACTACGGGTGCAGCTTGACTGCTCAGTTGGAAGGATGACGTGGTTTTTTACTCTTTGCTGCTGGTCGTTGTGAAATTACAGCTGCTTGTGTTGAAGACTTGGCAGCCTTGCAGACTCACATGTGATTCGTTATGGAACCAGGAAGTCTGGACGTGTAAATAATGATTCCGGTGCGGACCAGCGTTTTTAAAATGACAGAAGCTAGCGACCACCCAGCCGGCTGAGATCGAGATTCTTTTACAATGTAACTTTACTTTCAGCATTGTTGGGACATTAGACATATTGTATCTTTAATCAATAAAACTATTGCTTATTATTATGGGAAAAATACATTTCAGAATAAATATTACTCTTTAAAGGGTGTCTTAAGCGATAAACTCATTACCCGTTTTTTATGATAATTCATATCAAAGACAGACACTTGGCCTCACAGTTAATACTGCGAGTGCCAAATGACATAATATGAATCAGTGCAGCTCTTTATGACACTTTCCTTCCCTCACAACTAAAATTCTTCATTCTATTTTGCAGGGTCTTTCAAAAGTGTGATCCAGTTTTATGACAGTGTACAATGCAAAAAAACTCTGAATTCAAAAGTCGACCACAGAGAAACGACAGCGAATACCGGCCCCAGTCTCATAACCATAAATGTCCCTGTGAAAGTATCTACACTAAATATAAGAACAATGACAGCCATTATGTGCGAGGGAAATACAAAACATAAAAAGTCCTGGACAGTCTTTCTAAAAAAAAATAATAATAATGGAACTATCAGATGTAAAGACATGCCCTCTGTAGTGGGAGACTCAGGAATATTCAATCTGAAAGCTATAAAAGAGCATTGTCAACCCTGTTAACAGCCGACCCCTAAAAGCAATGTCTAGTTACATGTTAGGACTTAACTGGTGGAAGCACTTCCTCTGTGCACTCCATCTACCCCAAGGAGATTGAGTGTGAAGATAATGCACCAAGAAAGATGTCATAGTCACAGCTTAAGCCTCCACTCCCATACCAATGTAGTCATACTCTGGAGGCATCAACAAGGTGTAGGGACAAGAAAGTGATAAATCTAATACACACTGACTGAGAGCTCACGAAGTCTAAGGCTGCTAAAGGAAATGTATTTTTCTTCTTTTTGTGCATGAGTTGAATATGAGGTATAAAATCAGACTTAAGCAGAATGAGACTTCTATATTCCCTCCTATTCACCTTGAACACACAAAGAAAAAAATCTGTGGTCACCGTCTTTCCGTCAATATCCATAGACATCATTAAAGTTGCACCAAAGGCTTCTTGCCTCAGAGTGTGTTGGCAGCTTCACCCTGATGACCTTGTGTGACTGAAGAAAACAAAATGTCATTAAGTATGGATTCTAATATTTTTTTGACAGGGTTATTTTGTAAGGTCACTTTAGAAATGGAGATGTCAGCATACTGTTGTCAAGCTATAATGTAAACAGATATTTTACATGCTCGTCAGATGTTTGGAGGCTGCAGTTGCCTCAGGATCGCATCCCTCATTAAATCCACAACAAATACATTATTTTATTCCAAAGTGCACATATAAAGAAGTACAGTGTTTTAATAGATCTTGTAATAGTTTGACATTAATACTAGTAGGTATCTTTGTCTCTGTTTGCATATGACTGTGTCCTCATGTTAACAACCAGAAAAAATATAACTTAAACATGAAATCATTCAAAAAGCCCTGACCTTCACCAAGCAGCTCATTTCCCTTACAAATTGATTTACACTCAAAATATTCCTGGATGCAGAAGATGATCAGATTACTCCAAAAGTCTAATCAAGTGATCCCTATTAGTTCTCAACTTATCTTAGAAAAAAAAAAAATCCTTATAGAAACAAAAAACTAGAAAGCACTTGGAGGGTGCAGACCTCCCCCAAATCTAACCTTGCTCTTCCAGATCTATGTGTAGCCCTGTGTGGAGTC
Organism: Pachypanchax playfairii; assembly: GCA_006937955.1. Taxonomy (NCBI): domain Eukaryota; kingdom Metazoa; phylum Chordata; class Actinopteri; order Cyprinodontiformes; family Aplocheilidae; genus Pachypanchax; species Pachypanchax playfairii. The sequence continues at coordinate 5,958 of SSNP01000054.1, forward strand.
AATGCTACACATACATCTGGGATTGCTCCGTCTAAAAGCTTCTGAAAAAGGAAGGGCAATCTGGTATTATATTTTGAGCTGATTGGAGGATGCGCCAGCAACTGCCTGTCTACCATTATTTGTCTTTAGCCAATCACAGTAAATCAAGCTCTTTCAAATCAGTTACCATCGTTACCATCAAGAAATGCACAAAGTGCTTACCTTTGCTCATTTTTCAACAAAGAAATCATCTCTAGTTCTCCTAAAACAGATTTAATAGCCACTTCTACAGGTGAGTTCACCGGTGACCATGTTTGTGTTGCTTTGCCTGGGCACTAGCTGCTTTCTCATACCTGAACACCCGCCCCAAAGCAAAATGCTAACAGATGATTGGTCCGAACCACCAGTGGAGTTGAGTCAGATAGTTTGAGCAGTACAAAATTAATTTTCGTGGGTTTGAAAAACTCAGATTCTCGCAAGAATCCATCTTGCAGCACAAGGTTACCCCAAATGAGCTTGTTTCCTCAATATTGCGATGGACTGTCAGGTACCGGTTCAGAGTCCAAAGTACCAAAGTCTCTCAGGGTTAACAGTCAGAGTTTTGTTGTGGCACTTACAAGTGGAATGAAGTAAAGCAGGTCACAGCTAAAAAATAGAACCCTACAGAATTAAAAACATTTTTTGAAATAATTATAAGGAAAAGATGCAGAACAATTTGTATTTCATAGTTTTTATTATGTATAATTGGCCATTCATTTTTTTAAACGTTTTTAACAATATTGTAGTCAGGACAGTTTAGCACCCGAGCTCTCACTATGGACACACACACACACGCACACACTCGCACATTTGATGTTATAAATATGAAAAAACTACGACAGAAAACATCTGATGTTTCCAGATGCTTTTTCCAACAGGATTCTAAATCCTGATACATTTATATGTAAATCTTCACTAAATATTCAGAACAAAAAACCTTTGAAATTCACTGGTTTTTTTTCTAAAATAAATAAAGACAATACATTTGTATATTTTCTAGAAAGCAGTAATTTAATAAATATTAATTTGTGCACTCATTATTTTTATTCATTCTAGTGAACAATGACTTTTATGTTAATCCAAATCTACAGGACTGTTCCACGCAGAGGTTCCTCACATTTTAATTAATTAAAAGTATCATCAAGGCTCAAATGAGTGACAAAGAAATGTTAACAGCTCAAATGTATTAAGCAGTGGTTCAGTTCTACATCAGCAGGGTTCGAGTCGCTCAGGTTGTCATCATTTATCCTTTAAGTCGTTCACATCCAGTCAAGTGTCTTAGAAGAAATACAAAATTATATTTTGACCAAATCTAACACTAGCTAATTTGCTCCTCGGTCTGGTTGAAGGCATGCTGATTAGTAAAATTAGAGGGTGAGGTTTGACTGTATTGACGACCGACACACTCCTCAGTGGCAGGGGGAGATTTCTGTAAATGATATCCTGCAGAGTCTCAGTACACACCAGACATTCTCCCATTAACAGAAATAGGTGCCCTGGAATGTTGTAATGCACAACCATTATTCTAAAATATAATGAACAGTCGAAAATATAAGCACTGGTAAGGCTCTGAGCTGCTAGATCACCTTACAGTATGTTTTGTAGCCTAAGCCTGAGCCTGCTGCTATAGGAAGAAGCTTTTTTCAGCTGCTTATATCCAGGATCTTGCTCTTTAGTTCATGATCCAGATCTCATGACCATAGGTAAAGATCAGGTCAGCCATATTAGTAATTTGAGAGCTTTGCCTCTTGATGCAGCTCCTAACCTCAATACATTGGTCTATCTTATGTACCATCACTCATGAATAAGAAACCAAGGTATTTAAACTCCTCTGTTTGAAGCAAAGACTCACCCTCAACTCAAACAGAGAATTCCAGCTTTTTCACATTTACAACCAAAGCCTCAGATTTGGGATAGCTGAGTTTCATCCCAGCCGCTTCTCAGCTAGCCGGTGACCAGTTAACAGCTCTGCCTAAACTCTCTTAACTTGAGTGCCTAAAACATAAAGGTTCAGGTCTGATGATATGAATTCAAAATTTGATCTTGGCCCAAAGTGGCCTGGTACCTGATACCCTTATGGACCAACCTATTTCTGAACGTGGTGTTTGTTGTGGATATACTATGACTAGAAGTCCACAACTTCATTCAGAACAGGGAGACTGTTCCTCCCAATCATACTCCTCCATAGGACACCATTGTTGCCCACATGGACATTGTAGTCCTCCAGAAAAATGGTACAATCCCCAGATGTCTCCTCCAGCACATCATTCTGACATATTGCTGTTTGATGCATGTGTATGTATTTGAAGCAGCATAGTGACAACCATCTCATTCACTGATGGCAACTTTAACACTGAGGCACTCAGCTGGGGGCTTGTGAGCATCCTCAAACCTGTCCAACACTCGCCCTCTGGATAACTCCATAGTAGGAGAGCATCCAACCCCTCTCCAGATGTTGTGTTCCAGAGTTGTGACTGGATATGAGCTCAAATTTATCTAGTTGATATCTCTTAAACTTACACACAAGCTACAGCTTCTTTCCCAACAGTCCACATTCCTAGAGCCAGTTTATGATACCAATGATCAGCATACCCAGGTCCAGTTTACACCTGACCTTGATTGTCCTCCCTGCATGTGGCGACCCCATATGGCGGCGGCAACCTGTAGATATTTTGGGTTGAGACTGACTGAGCCCGAGGAGTAGGTATTTTATGAATAATTGAAGAAAACAAGTCTAAATAATAATGAAAATGTGAAAGATGGGGCAATGAATTAAAATTAATATAACAAAAATAACAGATGAATGACAAATTAACTTAAGTAAGATCAATTATGAACATTAAAAGATCTGGCAAAATTGCAAAAGATAAAGGAGCATTTTTAATATTTAAAATGCAATTCCTAAACAAAATGCATAAAAAGATTTACAGTATTTATCTGATTACATTTTTAGATTTACCTACATGCCTTTGCACTAAACATACAGATTAGCTAAACAACTGCTGCACATAAACATCAATGTTACCCTCACCTTTACTTGTTTACTTTCACTTTGAAAACTTCATAGACTTTAAAATACTCTTGCATTTTTAAGGAACACCTAAAAACAGTGCAACATCCACAAGTGGGTAAACAGGAAAAATCAATTAATTTGGATTACAGACACCCATTTCTAATTATTCTAAAATAATCTGCGAAGCATGTAAGATAGTTATTGAAAGGGTTACTACGTGTTATGCACTGAAACTTGCAGTCTTTTAAAATTGAGAAATCATTAAATCAGATATTTTCCCTCTAACAATTAGTAAACACTGACAGTTCCAGCTGCTGCAGATCTTTGCTCCTATATTAGTCACAGCTCAATACTTTTCAGTATTTTGTTCGGTCTGTGCCAGTTGAATCAATGAGAGTTTCCATGAAGTGGTTTGAAAGAGTCAAAGGTACTGAAAAACTTCACGTGTAGATCTATGAGATCATCAGAGATGTGATTCCAATTGCTATTCACAAGGATTTTCATTTTCAAAGTAGTATCTCTTGAATGAATGCTTGGAATCTGCGTTCTGGGGGTTAACAAGGAGGTCCCATACTGTTTAACTATTCAGTCCATGCTTTGCCCACGTGAGGATGCATGCAATAGGGCCTGCACTTGTTTATATCTCTGGATAAAGCATCCCACCGGCCACAAATTAGGCATTCAGGCTCAGCATCCTTGTTGTGCTCCAATATGACGTGTTTAGAGTACTAAAACTGACTCTGCACCATAGGTACACCGTGATCTTGTCCATGAGCTTCATGAATGACTTTTAAAACCTTTTTAATTGTCTTTACTACACATAATTTACACTTAAAATAAATCTTTCCTATTCTTTAGTTAAATCATTCATTGATTGGTGATGATTGCTAAGTAGATTTTCACATTTGATTTAGTATATATAGACCAAAATACAATTTACTCTTGACTGTGAATAGTTTAAAGGTCATATTAATCACACGTTTTCAATAAAGGAAACACTTTAAATTTGACTAAAAGTGGAACTTTATTATTTTGCTTCTGGATGTCATAATTAATTAACACCAGATGAAAGTGTTAAAATTCCTACAGCTTATCGAACACCGACCCATAAAATCTAGCAAATTAAAATTCTGAAAATCAAACCTGTCAATCATATTAAAAATGGTCCAGTGCAGTGGTCTGAGAAGAAGGTAAAAATAACCAAGATAAATTCATTGAAGGACTAGATATTCATTCTGAGGCTCAGCGTTTATTGCTTCCAAAATGAAAATGTCATTTGAAATCTTGATTTCAGTAAACTCAGGCGGTACACTCAAGTGTTTTTCTGGGAACTTGTCCAAAGTCATTCACCAAACTAGCCGAGATGAAATATCTTGCCATCCTTCAAAAACAAAATCTAACAGGCCTCAGAAATGTTTTAATTTTTTTTAGCCAATTTACTTCCAAGAGATATCAAACATGATCTTTTTAAAAAAATAAAATAAACAAAAGAGAATATTCTCATTTGTAAAGATAGTACGCTACAAACATTTGACTCTGTTTGAGATTTGTCAGATAGTCTTTTCCACAGACTGGATCTCAGCATGAGACATTAAATAGAGTCAGTATTAGATCAATTAATAGATCTTATCATGCACAAACAACAAGAGAAAAGCTGGATCACACACAGTTCCTCCTACAACACATTACATACATAATTAAGCTTACGATCTCAGTTAAAAAGTTGAGAGGTTAGTCTCTGAGGATGCTACAAGAAAAGACTCATATCCTTGTTTAATATAGATTTATTTTACTTTTTGCTCTTTGCTTTGTAGTTGGCACTGCAGGGTAAAAAAGGACAAAGAGACAAGAGAATGCACAAACTGTCTTATTTATATAATAATTATTGTCTTCAAATAAACTCGGAACAATTCCAATTCTCATGTCAGTGAAGAGAAGTATAAAAACATCAATACTTGAAGCCTTACCTCATAGACCATAGACCTTACCTCCTGATAAGTCGAAGATAAAAGAGCCTCCCCCCATGTGTATTTGGCTAACAAGTTTTCCTGTTTGAATGTGATATAGGGTTCCTTTGTGAAATACCACTGCATTGATTAAGCCAGTAGTGATCCCAAATTTGTGTGTTTTGTTTCATCCATTTGAAATATTCAAAGTAGGGCTCTTGGAATACCCATTATATGGACTTCGGCTCTCCTTGGGCCAGACAACGAAACTGGCTGAATACAAATTAAGAATCAGGACAGCAAAGACGGAACATAGTGATTGAAATCACACTTGCATAATTATGCTTTTGAGTAAAGAAATATCAAGTCATTATTTACAGAGAAGCGAATTGTTTAATGAAGAACTGAACAAATTTATCTGGTGAAACAGTAATTTGTGTGAAATAGGCTCACTCGTAGGGTGGCAAGATGAAAACTTAGCTCTGGATCTTCACTGCAAAGAACTTAAACTGGAGAATTCAGCTTTGGTTCATTGATGAAATATCACCAAAAATGCCATCATGATCAACAATTTACAAAGGAGGTAAAAATGTACGTTAACTAAAACCATCGATACATGCAGTATAATAACAATGCACGGGAATGTGACAGGAAAGTAAAAACCAGAACAAGCACCCCACCAATCAATTGGGACATTAATTTGACCAAAAAGAAAAGCACCTCAGAAATTAGTTTTTCCAGGCTTTTTCTTTTCAGACCTACTGAAAATTGTGTTTTTTGTGTTTTTAACAGGTACTTGTGGCATTTTTCTGATTCTAGAGAACATGTCTCAAAAAAATTACGCTCAAAATTTCAATTCTGAGTATTTCTGGAGACAAATCGCTGTGAACCAGTAGCAGATGCAATATACGTCTAAAACAGACTGAAATCAGCGACGTAGAAAATCCACTGGGTGTATCACAAGCTCCTGCTCTGAGCTAGCTGTAGGCTAGTGGTAGCGTCAGTATAAACAGAAAGCTCTCAGCAACGAGGATGGGTGGGGGGATCCTCATAACAACGGTTCCGCCCACAGCAGAGAGGCGAATTGCTACTGTTGCTATGCAGTAACTACTTCCTTCAGCACAGGTTTTGTGATTTTGGGTAAAAACTCCATAATCCCAGAAGATGATCAAAGTGGGTCTTTAATTCTTATCTTGATGCTGCATGTTGTTCAAAAATTCACATTTCCGTCTGTTTCTATTTTTATTAGTTCAGTTTTCAGTATTTTTAAAGTGTCTTTGTCTTCTATAATTTTGTTTGTACTTTTATTTCTATGTTGTTGGTTTTTGTACTTTCAGAAGAATTTAGAATCTAGAATTTAGAACAGTCATGTGATTCATAGTTTCTACTGCAGTCTGTGTTAATTTCTGTCACGGTTCAGTTACCAGGTAGGGGGGGGTTGTTCTGAACTCCAAGGCGACCCAACTCCAAGACACACACACGAGAACCAGGTATCAGTGAAAGTGAGTTTATTATTTACATGCACAAGACAACAGTACAGTGAATCTGAAATGTGCACGATGAATAACCCCAGGACTGGACTGCAGTGGGGTGGAGACTCGATCCTGGAGGAGACGTTAGTTAGTCACACATGAACAGCCCGCTGCAGTGTGCGGGGATAGTGCTCTGGTACTCACGGTGACTGAAGCTGCGTATGGTGAGATCCACGGGACACTGCAGCGGGGGTGGTGCTCCAGGAGTCGAGGCAGTACGGTGAGGTCCGGGACGCGGTGCTGTCGATGCCTGCGTGGGTCCAGCAGGGGAGGCAGCAGCGCGCTCACCGGAGAGGTGTGGATCCAGAGGCGATCAGGGACAGACAGGAGCCAGAGGGGAAGAGCCAGTCGCGTATCTCCGCAACTGAGCTCTAATTCTTCCGTGTCAAAAACCAGTGCTCACGATAGGCGGGTACTCACCACGCAGAGGCACTGGCTCTGGAGGATGCTCCAGGACACGGGTCCGATGNTTTTTCTGATTCTAGAGAACATGTCTCAAAAAAATTACGCTCAAAATTTCAATTCTGAGTATTTCTGGAGACAAATCGCTGTGAACCAGTAGCAGATGCAATATACGTCTAAAACAGACTGAAATCAGCGACGTAGAAAATCCACTGGGTGTATCACAAGCTCCTGCTCTGAGCTAGCTGTAGGCTAGTGGTAGCGTCAGTATAAACAGAAAGCTCTCAGCAACGAGGATGGGTGGGGGGGATCCTCATAACAACGGTTCCGCCCACAGCAGAGAGGCGAATTGCTACTGTTGCTATGCAGTAACTACTTCCTTCAGCACAGGTTTTGTGATTTTGGGTAAAAACTCCATAATCCCAGAAGATGATCAAAGTGGGTCTTTAATTCTTATCTTGATGCTGCATGTTGTTCAAAAATTCACATTTCCGTCTGTTTCTATTTTTATTAGTTCAGTTTTCAGTCGTTCTAAAGTGTCTCTTCAGTGTCTTTGTCTTCTATAATTTTGTTTGTACTTTTATTTCTATGTTGTTGGTTTTTGTACTTTCAGAAAAGATGGTTAGAGCTAGAATTTAGAACAGTCATGTGATTCATAGTTTCTACTGCAGTCTGTGTTAATTTCAAGTTAAAATTAAATTATCTCATTTGCAAATTGTTGAAAATGTTATTTTGATTAAAGCTCTTAAAATCCAAGGAGTCTCTTTGAAATTGTGTTTTACTGGTCAACCATTTTTTTCTTTAAGAAGACTTACTTGTGGGTTGCACAAATTTAAAGTAACTTTGGGACATGAGTGGGACTGAATAATTGCTGAACAGATTGGGCAGAGTGTAACCTGGCTGCAGTTGAAGAATGCAAGTAGAGAGGTGATTCAATTACTCATTATGACTTATTATGTATCATTTTAGATTTGCCAAATTTGTATTCTAATTGCTGGAACCTCTTAAGTTTCTTAGAAGGTAAAATAAAGAATATGCAGAGAGTTGGTTGAGAGTTAAAGGGAGCAAAAGTGATCATTTTCTAGACATTGATGCATTGTTTTCTGTGGAAAGCACAGCCCTTTATAAATCATAACTAATGTTGTTTATGTTAGATAGGTATTTGGCTTGCATGTAATATTGTCAGACCCTCTCAAGTGATAAGAAATTCACTGACTCAAAGATAATGAAGTCATTTCCTCTTCTTGTTTTCTTTTAGCATTTGAATCATTCAGGGAGAGACAACAGCTTCAATTATGAATGCAGTTATTTTAAGTTAACAGTCACACTCATGATTAGAGAAAACCCACACTGATGATCTGAGCACGAAAAAAACAGCAAATTTATAACAACGTTTTTGACTTTTTCATTTACTTCAACATCTTTTCTGCAATATTACTCTGAAACCTCAGGAGTTTCCTGAAGAGCAACAAACACAATTCTTTTGTGTAATCTCCTGAACATGTGTGTCATTTTGCACATCTGCTGAAATGCCTGATGCTGATGACAGAGTAATTTTTCTTGAGGGGACAATTTTATTTTTCACCACACAGATCAAGAATGTTCATATAAGGGTTGACACACATCACCAGGTTATTCTATCCAATTTTTTATATTCCCCATCAGAATTGGCACATCCTGGCTCCTGTACCTAATCGTTGTCTGTGAAAAGCAGCCAGTTTTTACAGGCTGTGATAGATGTGCATTAGTGTAATATTGAAGATATTTCTTTCCCCTCTCTACATTTACTGATGTAATGAATATGATTGTTTTGCAAGTTATATACAACAGTGACAGCACTTTGTTTATATTCATTAAATAACTCTTATCATAAAAAGTAAATTGATACAATTTCATAATAATGCCAGCAAGATTTGTACTCAAATTAATTATGTGTGAAAGTAATTTGACTGTCATTGTATGGTACATATTTAATAGCCAAATAAATCTTACCTTTTTTTTTGGTGTCTCACTGTGACACATTGGGAAGCAGAATAATATTCAAAACCAAAATGAATGGAAATATTCAAGATTAAGAATGTTGCATTAATTTTACAAAGCATTATGCAAGCCCACAGGGTGAAGAAAGAATATGCAGGAAATTAATGACTAAAGATATGTTGGAGCGAGCGAGAGAGAGAATAAAATACACAAATCACAACAGAGAGGAAAACTTTCCTGGATTTTGGTAAATTAAATCTAAAAGCATAATGAGTCAAGGTTTCATTGGAAATTACATGTTAAATTAAACTATTCTAATGAAATAATAGGTTAGCAGATTTAATTCAGCATGTTTCTTTAATTAAATCTGTCTAAAATATAAATATTTCAGGTGGTTAAAAAGTGTTACAGTTTACTCTCCACATAAGAGTGCCTCACTGAAAAAATATTATGTTTATCATTTTTATAATTGAAACACAATCTTGGAGACCAAAAACACCTAATCGCTGTGGTTCATGTTGGTACTAAGTGAAAATTACATGCTGGATCATCTGCAGGCCTCGGAGCTGAGCTACCTGAATGCTAATACACCACAAGGGGACCTCACCCTCACTTCTCAAACCTCCACATGTCCCAGCTGCATTTTCTGCTTTAAAATATGCAACAGTTTTAAAGTCTCAGCTGTTATTAGTGTGACGGGCTGTGTTGCGGTGTAGGGTGTGTTTGACTTTTCTTGGGAGATTCTGCAGCAGGGGTAAGTGTCTCAGCTGGCCTCACTGTGTTATCTCTGGCACACTGCCAGTGTGATACAGTACTCCGCACTCGGCTGATTTCATCACATTAGAGGCCGACACACTTGTGGTGCAGTAAGGGAAATTAGCGGTAAGAGTCAGTCGCTGAGTGTCTCAGAGCAGACTTCACTTTTTTTTTTTTTTAGTAGTGGGCAGTGTTGCTTGGACGGACTCTTGGAAAGCTTCTACTATCTTTACGGCACTGAACGTGTCAAAGTTTAATGGCTGTTACTTTTAGATTCAAGCTTAAATATACTTAAGGAAATATGTACTTATTCATGGTGAATAATTGTTCCCTTCAGATTATTAAAGAATAGCTTATTTTTCTGTTTTGTTTTAAATAAAATGATGTAGTCAGACTTGTGAATATGACCAACACTACAAGATACTCTATAGCGATACTGAAAAATATGAAGCAGTACTGATAGGATTTATACACCTAAAATTTCACAATGTGTTTGAAAACAATAAGCCCTCATGTCAACATTGGAATTTTGCACTTCTAAAATAATAATAAAAAATGATTCAAATTAAAATCTGTAGTTATATTTTTTATTCTGGCCTGAACTAACAAAGTAAATAATGTGAATCTGTGTAAGTGACTCCTTTAGCGACTCCAGGGGTAGCGCTGGTTACTGTATAAAACATTAATACAGAACTCATTCAAAATCATAAGCATGAGTTAAAATCATGATGACAACAATATTTCCTTCCATTTTTGCACACGCAGCACAGAGTGAAACACCAATGCATAATTATCCACAATACAAATCAAGCTTATCTGTGTGATTTAAATTTTAATCAGTTTAGCTCCTTATTACAAAGCAAATAATCTGTTGGGGACACAACGCAGGTGCGTTTCATACACTATTGTAGACTCATGTTCAGGTGCTGCAAACATTTGTACACTGAAGCTGTTCCAGGTTGAATTAAGACACGCATATGGAAAACAGGTCATAAGGTGTCTTGACACTGTTGTAGGATTTAAATCTGGATGTCTGTGGCTCTGGTACTTAATAACTGTCAGTGACCTAGATTGAAACATTTAACCCCCAAGTCTCTCCCTACTACTCTAAGTCAAGTCAAGTTTATTTATAAAGCACTTTAACATACAGCATGACATGAGAATAAACATGAAATAAAAAAAAATAGAACATATAACAATAAACAAATGCCTAAACAAAGAATACAACCAGGAAGAAAAAAAAAACTCTACTCTAAGAACTTTACCTCTCATTGCGTTATGGGACTTATGGATGGATAAATGAGACAACAACATTGTAAAATACTTTGCAACCTTATAGGTATAGTGTAATAAATTCCATTCAGTTATCATCTAAAAAAAAAAAAAAATCTAGAAATGTTTTAAATACCAGAAGAAAGTCAAAAATATCAACCCCTTTCCAAATTAAACAGATGTGTGTAAAACTTATTGAGGCTATTATTTCTTTATTTATTTCAGTTATAAATACTTGAAAAAAATCCAGAAGTATCTAAAAACTGGTGGCACAAAGTCACAGCAGCCACTCTCTCTCTGGAATGAGTGTAAGATATTGTCTGTAGAAGTGTGTGTGGAGGACCGGAGACATCCCATTGTGTAAGAAGAGCTATTTTGACAGCTAGGACAGCAGGAACCTGACAGAGCAAGAATGCACAAAATGTGGTGCGCTGGAAAATTTTATCCTGGTAACAGTCGTTAGCAGGACACAGTTTTGGTCTAACCGACTATACCTTCACTTTTTCTATCAACGTTCATCCTTTGGCTGAAAAATATTTTACTGAATTTAGTTAAGTAAACAGCGATGTCTCTGGCTGGACTGGTTACATCCAAAGAAAGAGGTTATGCAGCTTAAATATCCTGGTTCTTTGTCATTAGAGCTAAAAACAGATATGAAAGTGGTGAGACAAGTTTGGAGGGTCAGCTGCTTCACCCCGTTTTAACAGGAGTTTTTCCATCATGAGCAGTGCAGCTGATGGCTACCATGGAGATCTTGAATTCACACTGTTGGAATCATGTTGATGGGTGGGCCACACAGATTGCTACAAGTTCCCCTGCAATCTGGTTGTCAGGATATCTGAGAAGTCCTACTCCCCTCCCAAGTGTTGATTGATCTCCTCACATTTGACAGAGCATGTTGCTTTTAGACTAGAGACATTTAATTGCCTTCTTATAAAAAATAAAAATTAATCATGTGTAACATGTTATGTGTGTTATAGATAGTTTTTAGATGTCACTTCCTGTTGATGTTACAGCTCGCGGGCATGTTGGAGGAGAAAACCTGTCTTATCGCCAGTGACAGTCAGTCTAAGGACTATGAGCTGACGGCGCTATCAAGTGATTTTCCATTAGTTTTACCTGAGCTGTATGATGAAGCACATGCAGGTGTTTCTCATGTCGAGCTAAAAACTTATGCAGCTCAGGTTTTTAAACACATTGCAGTCCGAATGCAATGAAAACTCTTGGAAATTCCCTCCTTGATTTCACTGAGTGTCATCAATGAATATTCCTGCAGAACTCTACTGTTCTTATGCTTTTAATATGCAAATAAATCAACCGACAGTCTCATTTCAAAACAATCGGTTTAACTGCTTGGTTCTTATTCTGTTGATTTAGTTTTGGAGACAGTTTGATTCAACTGTGCTGCTCACGTGAACTGCTTGTTTTCATTGCGAGATTTCTCGGCTTGTTTTACTTTGTCTTTTTTTTCTTTCGATTGCCACAAATGAGTCTGTTTACTGCTTGAAAATGTTCACTGCTGTTTTTTTGTGATAAATCACGGATGCTGTTGGTGTCGTTAGTTCTTGCGCAGAGAGAGAGGATGAAAGGAGACGCATGTGTGTGTGTGAGAGAAGAGAGGAGACCAGAAGGTCCGGCGCAGGTTCTGTGGATGAACTGCTCTATAGTTATCGTTCAGCTTCAGCCTACTGGAATAAATTTTTGTAGGCTAAAAGAATGCGACTTGTTAAACAGAACAGCGGCTCTTCTTCTGTGTGTATCTCAGTAACAGCGAAGCGATTCATCCTCTAGGAATTCTTCACTTTACCCACGAACAAACTGATTTTATTTATCAATAAATGTTTTAGATCCTGCACAAATCCACTTATGGAGTAGTTGTATAACCGGAGGGACTTGTATTATTTCATTTCTGCTAGCATTTCTAGCACTTTGGGTGAAAACAAGGTCATTTATGTCTGGATACGTTACTTCTGAACACTTCTTGCTCACTTAGCACAGAGCTTTATTGTCAATAAGCTTTATTTTCTCATCGTTTCTTGCCTTAGTAATGTTATTTAATGTAGCTACAAAATTTTTCTGATGTCTGAGAAACCTTTTTCTTCTCAAAAACCACATAAACGCCATAAACATAGATTTGTGAAATCGCTTTGTTTACTTTAAGTATACCTCCAACATGGCTGCCGCCGAGCTGGAAGGAAGCTTACGGTCACGTGATCAAAAACTATATGTGAACCCTGTGTAAGATTTTAGCCTTTAAAATATTCGTGTGTGAAAACATTGTTCCACATCTTTCTATATTGATTTGACAGCCATCTAATCTTTGGTCTGATTAAAATCCAAGCTGGCTTTCTGAGTAATTTATATGATTTGATATCTTCAATCACAGTTCTTATAGCTAACATTTAAGACTTCAAGTACATTCAGTTAGCATAAAGTATGTAGTGCAGTGACAATAAGAAAACCATCACTTCCCTTTTCTCATTATAAGATTGCCTGTTGGACAGGATGGTATTTGCTAGCCTGGAATCCTGGGACTACACTTCATTGATACATCCAAAGTGAAAAATTTAATTGAACACACTCGCCTGCTGCACTGATCAAAGCAACAAATCAGATTTATCCTGTCCTGATCAAACCTCCCTTGTTACACAGAACAACTTGACACCAAATGAGACCAGGGATTTAAAAGCTGCCTCTTTAAAACTCAGACACAAAAAGCAATAAAAAAGGAATAAAAGAGTAGCTTCCAAACCAGCAGGCATTTAGTCTATAACTATTTCTACTGCTCAGGGTTTTAAAAAAAGACTCATTCATTTCCATTTAATATTTAGTTTTCCAGTCAATAAGCTGTTAAAATGGTTAAGCAAAGACACAAATGTTGTTCAAGTTTACAGATATTACAATTTGATGTGCCTATATAATTATGTTTGATCACTAATGGGTGACAGTAGCTCAGGTGGTAGAGGACGATATCGGGTGATGGGAGGGTCACCAGTTTTAATCCTTACACTTTGCTGTTGTGTCCTTGGGCATAAGATACTTTGCTTGCCTTGCCTGTTTGGTGTTGGTCAGAGGGCAAAGAATGGCAGCCATGCTTCTGTCAGCCTGCTCCAGGGCAGCTGTGGCTACAATAAGTAGTTTATCACCACCAAACGTGTGAGTGTGTGTGAATGGGTGAAGGTGAGTTTGTGGTGTGAAGTGCTTTGTGAGTCACCTGACTTAAAAACGCTCTAAACAAGTGCAGAACATTTACCCTTTAAACCATTGGAAATGATCACCTAATGAGAAGAAATCCTACACTTTAACATTTTAAGGATTTTTAGACATCACAGTATCTAAACCATCTTGAACTTTCTGTCATAGATAGTACTACACACCTCCACAACTATCAATTGAGTCAACTCTTTTGCCATTGAAACAAAATGGTTAGAAAGAGATTTTTAAATTGACGTCTTCCTCTAACTTAATAAGCTTATATTTGTAAAATTGTATTTTTTGATAGTCGTAAAAAAAGGTCAAAGATCACAGCTTTGACTGATTGATCACACCGTGATTTTTAATAAAACTTTGTGTAAGAAGTAACATGGAAATTTACCCTGAATAACCACTGTTTCTGATAAGCCTACGATTAAAAAAAAAATTTAGAAGGTTCCATGCAACAGGAGCATGATTGCAGCACCAACAACATTCACAATGGAACTGAGTGTACAGATCCACAGCTACATGCACCCCCTCAGTTCTGCCCTTCTATAAAAATGTTAAAGCTCTTTGATCTTCTCTCCAGGGTCTGGTTGTCCTGAGGACAAGGTTAGGATTCAAAGGAGACTGCATGTATGCCATCTGTGCTCTAAACCTCCGGAACAGCTACTCCCTTGATAATGCTCAGATTAAACAAGCAGTAACATTTTTATTCCATCACTTTAATTGCCTTGTAAATTTTTAAATTCCTGTTTTTTTTTTGGTCTGGTTTTTATGTTCATGTTCATACTTGCTAATTGATTTGTTGAAGCACTTTGCAGCCTTATTTAAAGAAAAAAAACTGTGTTGGAAATTTGCATGATAAATAAGAATTTGCTGAGATGATACAATATTTTCTGTTGTTGAATTTGAGTTTTATGTAACAAATGTTATTTATGTATTTACAATGGTAACTTTTAGAAATAATGTTAATTTAGAAAGTCAAAAAAGGGACTGATTTGAACGGCGCGATCCAGTTTTTAATAACTGTGTCGTGGTCATTTGTGTGCCATGATATGCAGACATGCACATTATGTTTACGACCTAACACAAAAAAAGAAAAGGGTTACACACATAAGAATGAACACTTCCCTTCCTGCAATTGAGTTTTTCTAAAAATATCACATAAGTGCATAAAATCTCAAGAATCAAGGACTTCTGGAGAGCCTACTGCATCTAAGGGGTTTATTTTTTACCAACAGACTTCATGCTTTACCACCCACTGTAAGAGCCCAACCTCACATCAAATTCGACCGCATTGGTCGATTTTGTGATCCGTAAAAAGACACTACTGTATATTTAGTATGCGACCCCTATCTGCAACCTTAACCTTAACCGTTCTGCTTTACAGTGCATGTGTATCTTTACATGTTAAAGCTAACCGTTGTATTGAAATGAGACATATTGCTGCGAAACCTCGCGCATGCGTATTTGTCAGCTCCTCTGGGAAAGCGGCCGCATGCGTTGTTGGTAGTAAGTCTCTGCAGAGCCCAGAAAACGCACCGACAGATCTTTCGTCACAAACGAAAATGCTCTCACAGGTTGTATTTTTGAAGCTTTCAAAATCAACCTAAACGGTCATATAATATACTGTAAGTGTTGAGTGTATGTGTGTTCAAAACTATTAATTCAAATTAACTTAGAAACTGTGGATTTTATAGTAAAAATTAGTTTGTTAGAACTAAAGTTCAGTTAAGATGGAACAATACCATAAAACATGTGTTTTGAGAGTTTATTTGTTCAGAGTGAAGATAAAATCTGGTAAAAGAACATTAAGCTAGAGACAAAATAAGATAACCTGAGGGCATCAGACAGTTACATGAGAAAGCCAGACAAAGACTGGAATCGAGAAGAAGAAAATAGAAACACTTCTAGAATGAAACTCTTTTAAGACGGAACAAAGAAAACTAATTTCAAAATTAAACACTCCAAAGTGACCAAAATACAGAACATGAAAGTTTAATCAGCTTAGAATACAACAGCAGAGGGGGACATCACAAGACTAACTCAACCAAAGAAGGATATTTATAGGTCAATATAAAACAGACCACGGCACAAACAGAAAAACAATGTGGAAATAATGTTTCACTCCTTGTCTCACGTTTCTTTTTCTGTTCCTGCAAAGATCCAGCTGGATTTAGATTACCCAGTTTCTGTTTTGAATCTTCAAAAACACTCTTGTTTATCAAGTAAAAACACGTAGAAAGATCTGTGGAGGAATCAAAATCTTCAGAAAACCTCTGATCTAGAAATTGATATTTCAGAATATTTTGAGTGAAACAGTTTGTCTGAAGATTTGAAGTTGTTGCTTCATATTCTTTAATGCTTTCTTGCATGTTGGCATTTACTGATAATTAGAAGATATTCAAATGAAAGTGGTACTGAAAACAAAATAACACAAGTTGTTTTTTCCTCACAGACAAGTAGGAAGTATGATCTGCCTTCCATGTTTACAGAGTTCACATGGCCTACTTTTGCATCCTGTCCTGCCTCCTGTGCATCCTACCCCTCACAATCTCTCATATTTATGACTGAACATTGTTAAAGCAAAACCACAGTCAATGCAAAAATGTTCAAAAATAAAAATCAACAAAATTTCTTCTTTGTCTTTCTGAAAAATGTACGTTTTTTTTACTTTCACCTATCATGTTTTCATGCATTAATACAGTTCAGGGGATTTTTTAGTGCTTTCTAAACGCTGCACTACTTTCTGCAGACCTGCTCATGTGTTTCTAATTGTTCGTGCATAAACTGCTCACAGTGTGTGGTCAATAAATAGAGGTCATATGTATGTGTGTGTAAAAAAACAAAAGCATGGTTAAATGAAGGATTCTCCTGGTGAAGTTTGTTGCCATTATAGTTAACATTTTCTGACAGCAGGTGAGAGTATCTAATGGGTTCTGTTGCACTTCATTTAGCATACTGTATAGGGTTCTTTATGATTGGATATTTACAGTTGTGACCTCCGTAACAAAGACGAGGACAAGGTGAACTGCAGGTTGATGATCCTCCAGCTCGATTCATTCTTTACATCGTCTCTTGCTGTTGTAACTAAAACCCATGACTTTGGGTAGAAGATAATCTTTTGGGCCAGAATTCTTCACCCTTAAACTGACCCCTCTGTGTTATTTTTATTTATTTATTCAGACAAAGTTTACACACTTTCCTTTAAAAAATATCCACCTCTGGACGGAAAATGTTCAATATTTCTCACAAAAGTTAAACAAATTCACAAGATTTGTTTCTATTTTGCTACTATGATGAAAATATGAACAGCCTGGACTTCATCTTTAGATTAGTATTCAGTGTAGTTTAGCTCTATTTTCTCCTTGTTTTGGAATCATGTCTTATCACAAATAAATCCTGACACAGTCTTTTGTTGCATCGTCACTGTAGACAAGGATTCGTAAACTGGATTTGATATTACAGCCTCTGCAGACTCTGCAAACTCTGTGTGAATCCAGTTTTTTGTTTTACATTTGATGAAAAATCTCTGCATACTCTGAAAAAATGAAGGTCAGGAGAGAAAAAAATACAGATATTTTGTAAAAAATATTTCATTTGACAGTTTAAGTTGATTGTTTTATGTGGCAGAAAATGTAACGTGTGTTTAATCTTAAAATTGAAGTTAAATTATTATGTGCAAGCTTTACAAGCAATAGTGGTGTACAATACAAGAAATAAGGAAATATATAAAGAATAAAAATTATTAGAAAAATGTGCAATGAATGGTATGGTATATACATAAAATGAGGGAATCTAAAGAATATTTACACAGTTTAAAAATGTACAAGTCAGTGTGCAAATGAAAGAGAGGAAATATGTTTTTTTTAATGCTAAAAATATTATAGTTATAGAAAAGATGAAAAGGAACATGGACTAAAAAGGGACTTGGCTTTCTCACCTAAACACATTACCTGGTTTTACATTAAAAAGTTTGACTAGTTTTCTCATTCAATCCATCTAAATTAAGTCTGGTGATGATGAAGTATTTTTTCAGAATTATAGTGCACCAAGCCACAGAGCATGAAGTTACATTTTCTTTCTCTTCAAGAAAGACACATCAGCTCAATGACAAGGCCAGTAAACACTTGGGATCTTATTCTGTGTGAATATTTATGGTCAAAATCGAAATAAATGGTCCGTGACAAGGCTCCATCTTACAAAGCTGATCTGTCAGCTGCTCTATATGAAAGTTGGAACCTGATTGATGAAGAAAATTGTTTCCTCTGTGAAGTCTTGGCTTTAAAGAATTAAAGGTCATTAGAACAATCAGAGATGCAAAGGAAAATGTTACTATTCAGACTGTGTTTATTTGTTTTCATTTTTGTTGTTGTTTTTAATTGGATTTTTTTTTTAAACCAAACAGCTGATTCTCCCAAAGTGGAGCTTCTTTATCTTTTGCCAGGAGTTGCATGAATGATCCTTCATAGGCTTAAACTGTAAGTATGCCTGACATAGTTGATAAAAATAACCCAAACTGACCACTGAATTAATATTCTGCAATTATTGGGGCAGTCTATATTTACTGGAAATGGCATGAAAAATGGGAGACACAGATTTTCACCCTCACTTGAGCAAGTTCTGTTTTGTAAGGTGTTATAATGTAAATTTTTACTACCACAAATGTTTCAGTATTTCACATTTTTTTGATGTGATAATTGAATTTCTTTGTTTATTTGCATGTTTCTCAAGCATAGTTTGACTAAAAGAAACTGTCAAGTTGGATGTTAAGTGGTTTTCTGCCTGTTTTTTTTCATAACTTACCCAAGAGGGATCAATAAAGTATATTCTGATGATAATGATGATGATTATTATTATTATTAGTAGTAGTATTAGTAGTATTAAACATCATGTTAAAAAGGAACCATATGGAGAGAAATGATCCAAAAACATTGCTGCATATAAGAACAGGAAGTTGTCTGGTGTGTTGTCTGGGTAACAGACCTGACCCTATCAGAACATTTTAAAACTGGTTTCTGATCAAAATCATGGAATTTTAAATAAATAAATAGGAATTATTAAGAAACTGGTGTGTTTGGTTAGTGGAGTTCATGTATCTTCTATAAGGAAAGGTACTTCAAGTGTTGTGTGTTATTTTGTTTTTGTGTCCTCATACTCAACATAAAATACATTGTGTAACAAACAGTACAGTATATAAACACTTCAGTTTGTAATATTCTTGTTCTTGGACTTGAATGCACAGAAGACAACATGAAGGACAGTTTAAAGAATTTTTTTGAAAGTGGAAAACGGGAGGTGTACGACAGCACTTAGAAGTCGAGTGTGGTTGTCTGGTGGAAACTGTGAAGTAGGTGGTGATGATGTGGAAAATAATAATGTTTTTTTACCATCTCTTGGAGTAATGTTGTGAGTGACGAATGGATTGAGAGCAGTTGATTGGGAGGTGATGTCAGTACTCTCACAGATTCTTTCCCGTTTCTCTTAAGAGAAACAATTCTCTTGATGTATGAACAGAAGGAGCGGGCTTGGCTGAGGAACTGAGAGGAATTACTGCAGGAGTTAACAAAGACTTTGATAACTGTGACGTCATTCAACTGGGATGAGAACAGAGAGAGGTTAGTCAAAGGTAATCCAGAGTCATGCACAGGATATTCAATAAATCCAAACATCAGAGTCCAAATCCAAAGAAAATGGTCAGGGTCAATATATCTGTGAGCAATCATGATGATAAGACACTTGGACTTACAGTTCCAACAAGAGCAGGAAGGAGATGTGATCAGGTAAGCACACAATGGTCAGCAGGTTCACAAACAATCCTACATCCAAGGTATGAGTGAGTCGGGACCAGGTGAGCAGATTGCAGTGTGCATCACAATAAAGACAAAACATGACTTGAATGGAGCTGAATCCTGACACGTGTGTTTATTTGTTTAGTAGGGACATGCTAAAATGTTAAAGAGGCCCTTCCATTAAAAACAGTTTTTCTGAGGTTTCTGTTGAATATTTTAGCTCCGCAGGTGTTCTTATCTTCATAGTGGGTGTGAAAACAGGTCAACAACTTCTCTTTCAGTTTTTATCTCTCAGACTACGCAGGTAGCGATAACACCCGAGTTCTCCCGAGTCCGAACAGCCTGTATTTGTTTTGTCACAACTCCTTTGTTCGTTAGTATTTGGCAGCGCCAGCAGTTGAAACCACGCCTAGCATGCTGCTGGCTAAAAGCTGTAGCATAAGACGTAGCAAACTGGAAGAGACGTGCACTGTTGCCATGCGCAGTGGGGCAGGAAACGAATCTTTACACAGACAGATTGAAAGGTCTGTTAATCAGTGTTTCCTGACGTTTTTCATATATAAAATGTTTCATATTACAGATTAATACTGAAGAAATCACCAAAAAGTCCTGAAATTTGTGTGAAATGGCCTCTTTAAAATATTACCTGCGTTTTACATATAACTTGTCTTTATGTTTAAGAGGGTTAATAAAAAAATAAACTGAGATTTAGGATAAAATCTTTTTCTTTCTAAAACTGCACATTATAAATATAAAAGATCTCAACATATTTTAATAGAGGAAGCAAAAAACTGTCTAAATCAGTCACTGTTTCAGTTAGGCCTTGTGGGAAGTAATTCAAGCGTTTACAATCCAATTCCCTCATGAAGTTAAGGTAATTTTAGGATTCTATATTTTCTTCTGTAAAAACATCCTCACAACACATTAAAACAGTGTCATTTTTTATCATTTTAGCACAATTAAATTTCTAGAACTTTTCCACAAACATTTAGTAACACGTGTTTCAGGCATACATTTTAATTTACAGATCAGTGAATTCAATCAGTCGTGGTAATTACTTTAGAATTAGTTTGACATCAGGTGACATCCCATTGTATTGAAATGGAAACTTGCACATTTTGTTTGCATTTTTATGTCACTGTTTCTAACAAGCTGGTTTAATAATCTCTCTGTTTTGTGTTTTTTTGGTTGCTCCAGACCTCCAGAGCATCAAAGAGGTGAAGAAGGTTCAGCAGGTCTAAAGAAATGGACTGAATCATGGACTGTGATGACACGAGGGGATGGGATTGTTGTGTTAATTAATAATTAGCAAGGATTAATGTGCGGTGTTTTCCATTTTTATTAGGTGGTCTGTTCAGCCAAAATGTAAGTTTCCTTATTGTTTTTAAGTTGCAGGTCAGTTTGCTAAGCTAGTCTTTATATTGTTAACAGTATTTTAGTTAACATTCATTCATTCATTCATTCATTCATTCATTCATTCATTCATTCATTCATTCATTCATTCATTCATTGCAAAATAAACCCTCTATGGTGTAATTTATCCTGGGTTCTCTCATCCTTGGCTTTTTGGTCCTTCACATTGATCGTATAGATATTTATGATGATGAATTTAATAAAATAATTCTAAACGTTTTAAACAGCAAGTCAGTATGAACTTAAAATCTTGTTTTTTTTAGTGTCTTTTTATTTTAATCATTAATCTAAATAGCTAATGCATGTGTGTAACAGTAAAGGATATGTGAACTGCACACAGTTTTGCTTTGAATATAAAAATTAGAAATATGTTACACATTATAAACACCATAGCACCAGGATGACATTTTATGTTATGTAACTTTGTTGAAAGATTCTCCATTAGCCAAGAGTTATAACTTCTGCTATTTCCTCAGATTTGAAATTATTAGAGTAAATAGTTACGTTTCACTGTGACAATGGTTCATTTTTAAATTAAAATTCAATTTGGATTTTTGTTTTAAAAGCTCTTTATCAAGGCACCTGTTCTAACAACAGCAACACACTCCCTGTTTAGTAATCCTCTTTAATCTAATCTGAATATAAATAAAACTAAACCTGAACAAATAAATGTACAGAACAAACATGCAGCAAATTAATCCACCAAACATAATTATTTTCCCTATTGTCCATGTGATTTGAACTTGTACAGTTTTATACAACTAAACACACACATGAGCTGAGAGCGTGCTTGCATGTGTGTGTGATAGATGAACTACAGTGATTTACTGATATGAGTTAACAACTGATGTTAATTTACATCCAAGTGATGGATGTTTGTCTGTAATTTACAACTACTGTCGTTAATCTTGCGTAACTTTATTTTTATATGGTACAGTGTTGTATTTATAGTCCATACTGTCTGTTAACAGCTTGCAACTCTCTTATTTTTCTGTTGATCAAAACCTCTTTCCTCTCCCGTGTGACTTGTTTACATGAAATAGGACATTTTTAAACTGAGTTTATTTTTAAATCCTGAGACATAACAAAGAAAAATGGAATCATGCATCTAGAAGTCATAGTGTCTTCTTGTAATCTCCATCTTAACTGATGGAATGGTTGCTCTTTATTAAAAAAACAACAACAAGCCAAGAGTAAGGTGTGATTACAGTATTCACTTGCAGTGCTTTCATTAAAGATCTCTTCTTCATTTCTGTAAACAAACTGCACAGACAGATATTGAGTTATATGGCTCTTATGTGTCCAGATTGCACTCAGTGTATGGATCTTTACACAGCAGGCTGGAGGGAGAATAAAGTGGTGATGGCACACACTGAGTGTGTTGCACACTAGTTATTTTTGTTGAACAGTTCAAAGCTTATCATAAACCTACAAAACAAGAACAAGCTTCTTTTTTCCACCCACTTACAAATACAACGTTAGTTTCAAAATGCAAATGTATTCCATTGTTAAAACATTGAGTTTTTATTGACCAACAAACTGCTTGTTAATGAGGTACCCCTGAAAAAAATAATCAAAACACTTACAGGTGTAAACCTGTAGGGTTTCCACTGAGACTCATCTCGACAGAAAAAGCAACTCAGTTCACAATATTTCTTGCTTCTGTGTGGATGAAATGCTTATTGTAGTTGTAAAATACAAGATGTTGTTGTAATTTGTTGTTCATACAGGAACAAAAAAAAAACAGATTATTATTAGTGTCACAAAACCCGTTCACTCCTCAGCTCTCGAATCCCTCCTCTTGATTTCTTCACTGGCAACTGCAAAAATGAGTCAATTCATTTTGAGCGGGTCAATATCAAGACAATTTCAGCCAGTGATGTATTCTCACTGGTGTTACTGAGCATTCCTCAATTGTCATCACTATCCCAGTTCAATAACTTTGAAAGATTGTGCAGGACAAGGTTAGTCTTCAGTCACTGTGTCCCAGTAGTTTCCAGCCGATCTCGTCTTGGAGTCGCTGGCAACTAAAAAAGGAGCAAAAGAACACATGGATGAAATATTGTAGGTAAACTTTATTTGGACAGAGCAGTTCTCTTCAGCGTGTGTGGTAGTAAAAAGCAGCAGAAAAAAATATATTGTATTTGATAAATTCAACTGCTTTTACTAAAAGTTACAATTTGAGTTGATAACTGTATTTTTTCTCAGAAAACTACATTTATTAGCTAATAAATGTTTTTATCACAGGTTCATAGTGAAGGGAAATGAAACTGATAACATTAGGAAACTATATCAACAACTTCCAGATAGATTTACCTCATCACATCCCTAAAAACACACTATCCTTTAGAAGCTATGTTTGTGTGACCTGACAGGAAATTGTTTGCAGAGCTGCTAAAATAGAATGTGACTTGGCTCCGACTAACAGAAGCCTAAGTCATATTTGCTGTTCATGCTGCAGCCCGTTTTAATAAACATTCTGCTCTGTCTCCTTTTGCTGGGAATGAAAAAGAGGATGCTGTCAAGCTGTCAGGTATCTCAAACCAGGTTAAATCTGAGCAAACACCAGCAAGCTGCAGCCTGGTCATTTACTGTTGTTGTGAAATGTTATAGGTTACAGTGCAGAATACTGTGGAATGTAACATTGCAAATGAGTTATTACTGGAAACTTTGCAAATCTGAACCTTGGCTGTTGGTTGACGTAGTAGAGAGAGTTTACATGCCACTTGTCAAGATGATGTTTTCACACAGGACTCAAACTCCAGAAGACTGTTTCACTTCATGTGTTGGAACTCAACTCATCATCAGTGTTGCATCAAGTCCTCATCAGGAATGACAAACGTAATTATTTTGTACATAACAACACCTGTTTGTGAAACAGATTAAATGTTTTGATTTTGCCTTGTGGCACATTCATTTACTCCAAACCAGTAACATTATTATCGACACCTCTGAAGTAATCCCATAAGTATTACCTTTATTGTAGTACCAAGGTAATATAAATACACTTTGTACTTGGTGATGTATATTTTGTACATCTTGTTTTCAAAAAGAGTTCTGATGTTTAACAGGTTAAACACCCAGCGAAGCTTATTTAATATTTGGAGGTACAACAAAGGAACAAGTTTCAGACTATCACCAGGATAACTGGATCTAAAGTGTTCATTATTCCCTCATGAGGTTTTTGCTTTTGATTAATAGTTTTACTTTTCGATTTTTCTATCTTTTTATCATGTCTATGAAAATATTTAGTCAGTTTTTGTAAATCAGTACATTTTGAGTTACAATGCACCCAGTGACACTGACGGAAAGCACGGCTCTTTCTTCTGCAACAAGCTGCTCGCAGACTTTCTCCGTTACTATAGTGACAGACTTTAATGAGAAATCATGTCATCTACTTTACACCTTTATGGACTTTTACTTAGGTGCATTTGATAATAAAGGACACAAGAATCATCTGTAAATAAACTTGCAAAGCTGGAATTTCCAATCACTGTAAGACTGTGATTTGTTTTGTTTTTTTTCAATAAAAGAAATGTCCCTGACAAAAATAAGAAATACTATGTGCAGAACGTGTCTTTAATTTGTTTTGATCTAGCGTTACCCCTCATTTCCACTGAACGCGTCAGCAGCACGTAGTGTTTTGCTCATGCAATCAGCCGTGTGTTCCTTCCCACCATGAGCGTTTTACACACACATACTGTATATCCCTTGTGCAAGCATTACATCAAGCTGGTTTCAGAAGATCATGAAATCTCATGAGAATAGCAAAAACACGCATGATTTCATTAGTACACACAACAACAAGCAGGGAGAAAAACAACAACATGTATCCATGTGGTTTATTTTCACACCACCTACAGACTTCAAACCCATCACACATACTGTTGTTTTTTGTAGTCAAGCAAACAGACGTGCACGTGTTCTTGTATTTAGAACCTTCCGGGTATTTTACTTTTCACAAACGCCTGATTTCCTGTCTGGTCCAAACGAAACTGCTGAGCTTGACGCGTTTTAGAAGCGTACTGCGTAAATAAAAGAACTGCAACGTAATGCCCGCAACACTGTGCTTCTAAGACGCGTGCGCGCTGCTTTGTGCTTAGTGGGAACGGTCTCAGGCGTGTATTACGCAAGCAAAACGATGCACGCTGCTGACGCGTCCAATGGAAAGGAGGGGTTAGAGTTTAAATTGGACAAGATGAAGAAGATGTTATATTTTTAATTTCACCCCCATGTGAACAGTTTCATGTCTGTTCTGGCCTGGTTTTACTCAGTGAAACAGTATCTTCTGCTGAACTACAAACATTCAATGCAAACCTTACATCAAACCTGTTCTGCATTACCATTTAATTTGCATGTTAAAAGATCAATGACGCAAAGTAAAATAGACATACAGAGATAAAGCATAAAAATACTAAGAATATGTGCAATTACACAGTCATTATGTGCAAGGTTGTTAAAAATTCCAACTGTGAAACACAAAAAAACCTGTCAATCCACATGTGATTTGAACAAACATGAACTACCTGGAGCATTTTGGGAACTATGAAATAACAAAGCATGAACTGCTTGGACTGAAAAGAACATTTTTCATTGACAAGAATTAAATAAATAGGATTTTCTAACATGAATAGCACACTACGACACCTGTAAAAAGCAAAACACTCAAGTTCTTAGTGGTGAATTGATGTTGCTGGTCTATAGCATTAGCTCCACTCACAGTTAATGATGGTACCTTTTACTCTATTAGACAAATTCATGCAGCTTTGGTTGCATTCAGTGATTTTCTTCAAACGAATCCAGATATTTTCTGCAAATTATAATGCAAAATGTGCTTAGATGGCCTCAAAAAGTTCACATTGCACTATAACACAGTAATAACCACAGCAGCTGCATAATATGCTTTGAACTGTGGGTCGAGATATTTCAAAGTGATTTGACTCCTGCCGTAGCTCATATAATGATGGTTGAAGAAGTGACGGCTTTCACATAGAACAAGAAAAGAAAATTAACTGACGGCTGATCAGAATCAATGAATTCTGCACCATAACACAAAATGTGTGAGAGAGAGAAAACACTTAGACAGAGACTCTCAGTCATGAAAGACAGCTTTTGTAAACAGACATGAGCCTCAGTTTTTTGATAAGGATGACAAGCATGTGATATTAAACACAGCTGTTTGAGTTCCTCTTATTTGACAAGGCTTAAATGCATGCCTGCCGACTATGAGGAAATATAGAGAAATTTTATATTAATGCCTTATTCATCACTTTGTCTTGGTGTTTGGTTGTAAACACATAAACATGACATATTTCTATTCTATCTGCTGTATTTGAAATGTATATTATAGTTAAGTTAGTGTTTGAATATGCATTTTATTACATAAGTCAGTGTTTTCTCAGGAGACGTTAATTATGCAAAAGGGAAACTGTGATTTATTGAGGACACTGTATATTTTTGCCATAATTATTTAATTGTACTTATACTGTATTATAAATCTTTAGCTTCCTGCTGTAAAAACTTTATTTAACCTTTTGTTATTAGTTAATTGTGCTGACCCCTCCATTAGAGTCATTTTAACGCATTCTGTTTTGCAGATCAGACAATAATTGGCTTGAGCTACAACCAGTTCTGGTGCCAAAAACATCTTCTATTCCCTGATGTTTGGGGGCCTCTTGGATAGACATTACTACATTTTGTATCTTTTTTTTTGTTTCTATCTTACTCTGCCAATACCTTGATTTCACAACGTTGCATCGTTTTTGTAAAATGTAATTTTGTAGGATAACAACTAGGTAAGTCCATGTTCTTTCTTTTTAGATGTTCAAAATCTAAATTTTACTAATTTATTATTCTCAGCTGAAATGTTTAACAGCACACATCTTCAAATAAAGGTATAGGTAAAGGTTGTTTTTTTTCTTTAGATATAAATGAGTTTACTAATATGACTGACTAGAATTTGCAGCACGTTGAAAGATTTTATTTTTCTTCTTCTTGACTTTAAAAACAGAATGCAGGTAAATTCATTATCCTGTAATTACCCTGCTGTTAGTCTGCTGGTGCATTAGTCTTACATGCCTTCTCCACAGTGTGTTGTGACAGGACAGTTAAATAAATGAGCTCTATAGATAGGATCAACCATGCTAAATCTGTTCTCCCATCATTATTACTGGGTTCATGTCCAGGAAGTAACCTTCTTACATGTCATTGTTTACCGACTGCTTTTAGAGATGCACACTAAAACTTTGCTGCATAAACCTGAGTTCGTCTAATCTTGGTTTAAGCTAATATATATAGATATAAATAACGTAAACTTAGTTCTAAAATTCACAATATGCTGAACAGATTAAATTCTAGGCCATCACTGTGACCACAGGTGGCACTTTATTCTTGGAAGTATTTTATTTTGTTGCAGGAAAGTACCAACAGCTGGAAAATGTAATGTTTCCCTAAATGATGCTTCGCGCTCAGTGGCGAGCATGATGCTTGTTGACTGATAATGTTTCAGGGGCTTGAAAGCGGGCCAACTCAGAGGGATTTGGTTGGATGTAGGGAAGTGACAGCACAGTGAATCACTCTGTAGGGATCAGTGCGCCAGAGGAGCAGCTCACCTAAAGGCAAGCAGAGCGGGGACTTCAACACCGGATGATCTACTAGTGATTCCTGCAGTGAACAAAGTGCCAAACAACACAACACCAATAAGTTGATCCTGAGGATGATTAAAATGGTTTAATTGTATAATAATATAGCAACTAAAATGTGTTGCATCTACTGAATAATAAAACTGGACATAAATGCATCGAGTTTTACGTAACACAGACATCACAGTTGCATTTATAAGCATATAAACAAAAATGTAAGTCTTCATATGTCTATACACTTTATGAAATTCCGTGTTTTATGTCATTTTATTGTTTTGTCACTACCATCACAAGGTAGCCGGTCGCGTCTCACCTCTGCATAGTGAATTATTCACCTTGAATTGGTGCCCAATTCGATTTGAAGACTTGTTAACTTCTGATGGGTTTTTGTGTGCAGTTGTAAAACCATCTGAAAAATTCTGACACATTGACTATTTTTGTTTGGCTTTCGTAACTGATGTTTCTTTAGCTCTTTCCTGCTGGATGACAGCTTTTTTTCAGTACACTGCTGTCCACCACATTGTCTTTGCTTCTCATCCATCATTTACTTGGAGTATTTTTTCATGCTTTTATTTTGTGTTGGTCTTTGTTTTGATTGCATTGCAAATAAAAAATGTCAGTTAAAGTAAAAAAAAATGAAATCCTTTCCTTGGATTTTTCTGATTAAAAACATTTGAACAAATTTGTTTTTATACACACTTCTGGTCTTTCACAGCCGAAACAATCAAATGTAGTCATGTTTTTCAATATCTTTTGTATTTCTTATAAATTGTATAGACTCTTATAATTGATAGAATCTAATTTCTGATATAAAATACTTTTATAGCCTCTGTTTCAAGATGATATCAGCTCAGATTGTTCAGCAGCTGGTCTCATCACTGAGAAAATGGCAACAAAACACTTACGTTTTCTGTGTGTTTCTATCAAGTGTAGCTGTAAATGTAGTTTCAGTTAAATATGGTGAGGATTTTTTGCAAAGCATGATGAAAAAGAGGAAAAAAAAAAGCAAAACATCTAATTAAAGTGCTTCCGTAGTTTGTCTTCTCTCCGTGTGTCTCAGGAAAACATTCAAAATTGATTGTGCTGCAGGCAATTCAGAGCTGTCCAAAGAAGAGCTCACCTGTACGCTTTTCCTTGAACCCGAATCCCCACATGGGGTTTGATTCTGGCCCTCATCTTGTGCCTCGGTCTAGCTGAGTTTCTGCAACACAGCAACATTTATATTTCAGCGGCTGAATATGAATTATGCACAATAAGCAGTGAGAAGGAATTTAATGATGCCTCGCTGGTACAGTCTGCCTGAACAAACGAAGAGTGATTCCCCCTGTCTTAGCTGCGGGGATGGAGGTGCTGATTTGAACAAATCTTTGACCTCATCCTTCTTGTTGCTTTAGGTTTGCAGTCAATGCACAGGTTTGGAGTGAGAGATGGGAATGAGGGTACCTCACCCTGTCAGAATATTGATCCCCTCTGACATCTAATGTAATGATTCTTTGTCAGTAAAGAAATGACTGGTCAAGCTGAATTTGGGTCGTATCACCAGTGACTTTTAATTAAGACTCCGTTGCCATCTCCTTTCGACCTTGTCATCTATCGCACACCACAGCCAGTGAGGCTTTCTTTCTTTTTTTTTATTGTCATTGAAACAAAGAACTGCTTGAGCGGCAGTTGTTGCTTTCCTCCACAGAAATAAATGATGAGTTCTCTCGGCACACCATAACCTTGATTTGTTATAGAAAGAACTCTCTCTTGAAACTAAATATTAATTTGAAAAAAAAAAAAATCAACTGAATATTTTTCTATGAACAGAATGTTTTTTTTTCTAAGTCTCAAAAAGCTGCACAACTTTCTTCCTAACCCTCATAAACAACTGAGGGAGCGTGTGGGCTTGTTTCACAAACATTTGATTTAGGCTCCAGGACAAAATATCAAATTTGAGCATCAATGTGTGTTTATCAAAGACACAAAATGCATGTTAGTATGCTGTAACCAGTTCTACTGAAAAACTTTATTGAAAAGGAAACTTGTGTGTGAATTTTTGGAGCTGATTTTCAGGAATTTAACATTTGTCATATGTCCTTTTCACTCTGTACTCCTCAGACTTTCAGTACAGGTCAGAGCGCTGCCACCTACAAAAATACTCTGATGTTTCTGCAGTTGGTGGATCAGAGATGGACAAGAGACCGAGTACAGGTGGACTGCGTTGTGGCCTGGTTTGCAAACAATCATATAATCTTGAATGTGAACAAGACAAATGAGATGATTGTGAATTTTAGGAAGAGCAGCAAAATGCCAAAACCCATTTGCATTATGGGAGAAGAAGTGGAGGTGGTAGAGGAGTATAAATACCTGGTGTTCACCTGAACAACAGACTGAACTGGAGACACAACTGTGATTTTGTTTTTAAGAAGGGACGGAGCAGACTGGACTTCTTTAGGGAGAAAGAACAGAAAGATGTAGAAGATCTTTTATAAGTCTGTTTCAGAGATGGTGGAGGAGTATAAATACCTGTAATCACATCTGCAGTCACCTATTGGGCGAGGAGAATCAGAGCAAGTTAATGAAGATTCTGGTTCTGTTCTGAGGACTGATCTGGAGTCTTTTGTATTGATTGTCCAAAGGAGGATGAAGAACGTGATGGAGAACCCTCATCATCCTCTTCAGAACACAGTAACTCAACAACAGAGTGTCTTCAGTCAGAAGATTCTTCAGATCTGTTGCGACACAGATGTCTGAGCAGTTGTGTGGTTCAGTATCTTGGCCAAGGATACTTCAACACAACCTCTGCAGGGACTCAGGATTGAACCCCAGTCTTCTGATCAAATTCAATTTGAAATTTGAAAATATTTAATTAATCCTCGAAGGGAAATTAAATGTTGTTTTAGCTCAGTTTTTGTTTAGGGAGCCATTGTAGAGATTATCTCCTGTAGTGGTCTGTGCTGCAGCAGATCTGAGAAGCCTTTTACTGAAGTCCCTCCCTCCCTTTAGGTTATGACTGCCCATAATGGGCTCCCTGAAGAAAAACTGAGTTACTTCAACATCTAATTTCTCTTCGGGGATAAAAATAGTATGTTTGAATTGAGTTGAGTGTTTTTCAATATTGACTTTTTAATTTATGTTAATATTCACTTCCTCACATTTTATTCTCTTATCATTTGAATATCTAGTTTTCTGAACATATTAACTTTAATAAAACACCATAAATCACCTGTTAAAACGCTTATATATACTTTTTTGTTTAATGACTATTATAGAAATACTTTCTGTTATGATGATGAATTAGTTCAGTTCTTCAGATAAGGATCATTTCAACAGTTATTGCTCAACATGAGCTCAGAAACATGCAGGACAATCCTGTGGGCTGTAGATTTGTTAATACAGTAATTCTTAGTTTTAACTTATTACAAACAAGTTGCATTTAAATGTTTTAAAGGCCTTTGCAGCCACATTGTAAATTTATACTATCAATCATAACCTTTTATTGATGGGTGAAAACATATACACATGACAAAACACGCATATATCCATTGTTTTCTTTCAGCCTAAGGTATCCAAAAACATCAAGGTGTTTTGTTTTCCCACAATCAGAAAGAGGTCAGAAAATAAAGTCCATTTGGAGGTGCAATGGTGAGTTTTTCTTTTTACTTTTCAGAAGCTTTAATGGTTTTCACAATGTTTTAGTCTCTGCCTGGCCTCAGGCTTCCATTTGAGTCAAGTCCCAACTCTGCAAATGCCTTTGGACAGTCACTCAGAGACGTGAGCTATATTCAGTTCTCTTTAGACGTTTTTTTCCCAAATGAATTTTGTTTCATTTTAGGTTAGTTTTATTTTTCTGCTATAGATCCCGTTCTCACATTGCAGAAATAATGGTCTGTTTGTGCTTAGAATGTGGCTTACTATATTTTCTTGGTTGACCATAAACCTCATCAGTGATGCTTGTAATGAAACATCTGCTTCTACATTCCAGGAATAACTTAACGACATATTTCAAAAAAACAAATAATTTAGCTTTGTGAAGCTGTAAATCACTTCCGCTTTGTTAAGCACACATAGGATGCAGGCGCATATACTTTTTTAGTACACAGAGGTTCACTTATTACTGTCTCTTTGTGATTTTTTTCTTCTTTCTCCTGCCACCAAGTTCCTATTCAATTAAATGATAAGGCTTGTATTACTGTGCAAACTGACTGTCCTGTCAATTTTCAAGCATATAAGTCATTCTTCAATTTAACATCTTGTTTTATATTTTCCAAAAGATTTCGTTTTTAAAACCTCCAAACTTTCTGTTTTTCTGTTACCTGTGCAAGGCTTTCTGCTGTTTCAGTTCTCTTGGGAAGACGTCAAATCAATATGTTTTGCAGAAGCTCCGTGCATCTCTCGGAATCCACTTCTTTCTCTTTGATTATAAACATAGGCTTTGTGAACTGCTCCTGATGTAAGAGACACAAATTGGCATTTCTAGCAATCAGGAACTGGTCTCATTTGTTGAACATATTAATATTCAAGGTTGTTGTTTTACAATGTGGACATAGGGCTAACAAAACCTGCTCGCTGCTTGTGTAATCCCAAGAACGCTCATTAAACCAAATCTGCTTAAACCTTTGTTCCTGACACACACAGAGACACACACAGAGACACACATACACAGTTCAGTGTTCTTGACTGCAACATCAGATACTAAATATTGAAAAAAAATGCATATTTATAAGATTGTATTTTACATACAAGCATATTTTTAGGGTATTGGATCACTAATTACCTCCAAGACACTAATGATAATGCATGTTTAATGTTTTCCTGCTCCAACCACTTTTCTTTTGACTTCTGCGCCGGTCTGCAGTGTTTTGCACTTGAGTTTGATTGCTTCAGGCTAAAAACCTGACATGACTTTGACTCCTGCATCATTTATGCACTGTCAGCATTGGCATGCAGTGGTTGCAACAGAGTTAGTCCATTGAAAAAAAAACCTATTGACATGATGCTTCAAACGGATAAAAGATCAAACCACTGCTTGTTTTATACCGTTCTAAAAAAAAAAAAAAAAAAAAAACTCCATAAATGAGTTATTTAAACACACAAAAGTAAATCTTTCAGATAAATAATTAATTATTGTTGATCACTCCAATAAATTGGATTTTGAAGGTGAAAAACCAGAAAAAATAAGGTGGATTAAAAAAAAAAAATCTGTGAAATATGAATTTACAGAAGATGTAACAAGCCCTAAGGTGGGGGAATAAATTGAATCTTAGATCAAAACTGCAACCATCTGCTCTGAGAAATGGTGCATTTCAGACTCTGCTCCACTCAGTACTTGAAATCATGATTCAGGCCTTATTTGCATTCAAAACTGGGATGCTTTCCTCCACCGTGAGATTTATATACCTGACATTTATTAGGTCAAGTGTACTCTTCAAACTTTATCTCCAGGCTGAATAAAGGGAGTCCACTATGGTGCAGAGGTAGTTAGTTTGTTAGTGAGTCCAATTAATAGAAAACATATTTAATATGGTATGATTTAAACCCATTATCGTGTTTAAAAGTGAAGAGCAATAAAACATGATGCAAAGATGCAATTGTTGCTTTTTACTTTTTTATGCCACCCCTCTGGAACTCTTACTTTTCTCACAAAATGCCTAAAACTACAGCTCCTCTATCATCCTTTCAATGCTGTATATTAGATATTCCCCTACTTTTTAGAAATAAAACAGTCAAATGAAAACATACACTTTTAATCAATTTTTCCTCCCTGGAAAATATTTTCATTCCTGCTCGAAAGTTGATTTATGATTGATTTCTTAAAACTTGAAAGCTTTTGCAGAAAAAAAACCCAAATATATAATTAAAAAAAAAAATCTTTTTAAGGATAAAACTTCTCTAAACTTTAATCAGATTTTGAAATCTATTTGGAGTTAAAGTCAAACATGAAGTCAAAAAATGTTTTAATCTGTTTTGCATAAAACCATTTATGCCAAAAAGGTAGATAAGTGCAGGTATTGCACTATTTAATTTTAGTTTATTTGTATCAGAATAATCAGCCCATCAGTAGAATCATTCTCATTCAAATGTTTAAATATGATAACAACTGCTTTAATAATCATCTCATGTATTAATTTCAAGTCAAACTTCAGCTAACAGACTAATTTAAGGGAAAAGCTTCATTGTTTTGAAAGGTTTGATGAACAATTTTACTGATCTGAGGTCTGTTTGTTGTATACTGATTAACAGCACTTTTTTGCAGTGTAAATAACCTCCAGGTTAATGTTTGCCTAAAAAAAAGAGCATCTATAATGAGTCTCTATATTGATGCTTTAATTAGTGATGTGCTTTTTTCTTTCCTTATAACAACTGCAGCTGCTAACTGAGGTGAATGGCTGAGTGGAAAACGCTGCAAGGTTCACACTGAACCGCAGACATCTCACTCGGTGTGACACTTGGCTTTGTGTTTGGTGTCTCTGTGCTAAATTGTGATCCTTCCATACAATACTTTTAGATTGGTTGAGGGAATAGAAGCTCTGGCAACAGCTGTCACCTGTTCTGACTAACCAGCCTAAACTACCCACCTACAAACAGCAATTTTAAAAACAAAGAACCTTGAATTGGAAGTTTGGCTCCTTCTTATTCATGTTTTTTTCCTTTAAAAAAAGGTTTCTGTGTTAAAAGCAGAGCCAGTGGAAATGGTTCTTTACGGGTTCTTTGACCTGCCTTCTGTTTTATTCTGATTTTTGTTGAGGATCACCAAACAAGAACATATTTTGTCCACACGAATCACAGGACTTGTCTCATTATTCTGGCAAACAGATGTCTTAATATCATCATTCTATTTTAAACAACAATCAGTGCTTGTGATCGCTCTTTACTGGTCTCCCATCAGTATCTGTTAAACACCAATGTGAAAAAGGAGTTACACTCAAACACCAGCTGGTGATATTAAAAAAGTCGACAGTGCTTCCAGCACAGCGCACATCAGTGGTCACATGCTCCGCAAAGGAGTGAGAGGAAAAAATGTCCTGAGCGGTTTGGGGGACATTTTCTGGCAATGTCAAGATTTTACCAGAATAACGGCAGGCTAAGTACCATCACACTCACTATATGTGAAAACTGGCTTTGATATGGAAAACACAGGTTTTCTATCTGTTTAAATTGTTGCATTATTTGTTTAAAAGCAGTTGTGTCACTTTTATGATGTCATGATCTTGTTTGGAATCTGAAGAGTTTATATGACATGCACGGTGTTGTTTTACAGCTTGTCACAATAGTTTTCATACTCCTTCAGAAACGTGGTTTGTGTGATTCCACTAAGTGAGATATGATGACCAGGTGCTGGAAGGTAAATCCCACACTGCAGAGTTATGAATATTCAGAGCATGATAATTGTCCTCAAAATACACGCATGGTTAAACAAAGTGGCACAAATGATTCCCCTTGTCACTTCTGGGCCAGAACTTCTCCATGTGGAGAGAGTGATTAGCAACTCTGTTAGTTGAAGCGTACTGGGATCAATAAATCAATCATCTGAGTGTAAGAAAGTCAGCTGGACATCAAGAAGGACCTCCACCATTGGGATCCTAATAATTGTTTTGTTTATACAGCTCTAATCACACCATACCACACCTCTCCCACAGAGAATTAATGATTACTGGCAAAAGGTTAATATCCACTCAGCTGAAAATGAATCAACGGTGAATTAATGAGATCATTACCTGCATGGATTGATAACGGAATTAGTCCTGTTTCAAAGCAGGAGTGTCGGGGATGCGAATATATTGATTTGAAAAATAATGCATCTGGTGGTGGTGCCCTTGACCAGATGGACAGCATCAAGTTTTCCAAGATGTTTGAGGTCAAAGAAAATGAAGGAAGTGTTTGGACTGGCATGAAAAATCTGCACCAGAATGTTGAAGTAGTTTTTAACTGACCTCAGCAATTGCAAGTGTTTTATTAAAGTTTTTTAAGAAATTTGCATTGGACAATCAGTAGATACTATGAAAACTATAACCATGGCAGACAGGTGCTTATGTATTCATTTTTTTCTTTAATTCACCTGTAAGAATATGTTGATGGATTTGGATGCACATATGTTTTATGCACAGTTGCAGATGTCGTTTTTTTTGCAGTTTTAAATTTGTATTTGTGTAAATAGTGAAACAGTTCAGATGCTGAACACAGAATGTTGTGAATTTGGCAACAAAGAAAGAAATAATGAGATTTTTAAATATCTTGACATATCTGGATTTTTATAACTAGTTTTTCGTTTTATCTCCTGCATGTGTTTTGCCTAATGAGGCAAATTAGTTATTTTTTACTATAACATGTATACTTTGATTTCAAGACTTGTTACTTTGTTTTACTTTTTAGCATTAAACGTTTGAAGAAACTTAAGTTCTTCTTCAAATGAAGCTGCAGTAAATTTTCCTTGCATTAATATAAAAACTTACAAGATCTTCTTTGTTTAAAGTAAATCCACTTTAAAGTAAATATCTTTTGTTTCTTGAAAGAAAATTGGACTTTATTGACAAATTCAGCACTTTTCAACTCTTTAACCACCTTCCCGCTGATAAAACTAAACAAATTACATTTTATGTTACTACCAAGGAGACGCCTCTGGTCACAAGGTTATAAGTTAATTAACTGGTGCAGAGGTCAGTATTCATGACACTTAATCACACACTCACTTAACATGCTTAAAAAGACAAGCCATTAAAGCTGTTGTTTAGGTTCTTTTTAAAACAAGCAGCTTCAAAGATCACCTCTGAGTTTTTTTTTTAATTTTTGGTATTTATGTGTGTCCTCATTCTGCTCTCTATAATCGTACCATCCAAGGTCTAGATCCTGTGTCAGAATCCGGCTGAAAATGAAGTCTTAGTTGCTTCAGGCCCTTTCATCCTGCCAAGACGAAAGAAAATCAAATGTACACATGATCTGTACAAATATGATCTTATATAAATTAATATTTTATTTTATTTATTTATTTATTACAGGAAATAAAAATGATATTTTCTGGGGTTCATTTCCTCTCGCTTAAGTTGTAAATGATTAACAGAGACAAGAATGTTTGGAATAGCTCCAGTTTTGAGCAGGAGCACTATAACTGGCAGCTGTGAAATAGCTGCAATTATTCCAAGAGGCACTTCTCTGTGTTCAGATAAAAGTGCTAGTTTTTGCTATTATACTTCCATGCTTACATGCACACTGATGCCATGAAAATGCTGTATTTTACCTGTAAAAAGCATTAGTCTTTACTCTGTCTGTAGTAAGTCTTTCCGATCCTACGACAGTATTTTTTATTTCAGGACATGGAGGTTTGTTCCACGACTTTGTTTTCTAGCTGGTCCAAGCGGTTACAGCAAACAGAGGCACCCATATGAAAAGTTTTTAAATGTGCTTGCACCAGAGCAGCTCCTCATAAATTTGTTTTCACAACTGAAAAAAAATATGCTCAGACGATAACTGCAGTTTGTTTTGGTTTTTTTTCTTTTGAAAACAATAATCAAAGCTTTCTGTTTGACATTTTTCTAATGCACTTCCTCCTGCAGTGATATCTTTTATTGCCCATATTTGTTATCTGCTAAAATCTGAACATAAATTCTCTCAAAGCAAGACTTTGGTTGCACATCTGACACATGTTATGCAAAAGAATTTGATCCATTAGACAGCAATGTTCATTTTAATGTGTTTAATTTCACTGCTGCTTGTTGTAAAATCTTCACTCACTATTGACCAGTCCCAAATATTTGTGTGCCATTTGGTCAATCAAACCCTAAAAACTATGATTGAGAGCAAATAAGGTCCAAAAAAAAGATTATTTGTTTGATGAATGATTTGAGGAACTAAAGCAGCAAACTAAGAACATAAAAATATTACAAACAACAGTAACAGCATTTTTAAACTGTTGGCCTTTAAGAATCTTTGCTGTTTTGGCTGGAAGCCTAGACATTCAGTTTTTCCCCCAGAGGCTGGGTGTCCTCGTAGTTTCTGATCCTGCTTAATAGTTAAAGAGCCACAAAAAGGACCAAATAGATACAGACCAGTTGTGACAGAATCAGACACCTACACAACATCAGGTCTCAAGGACAGGAGTTTAAACATTATATTTTACTTTTTATGCCACAATTTCAGTGTAAAATCTAAAGATGAGAATTCTGCTTCTTTCACCAAACCAATACAAAAAACTTGATATTGCTGCATAAAACC
Organism: Pachypanchax playfairii; assembly: GCA_006937955.1. Taxonomy (NCBI): domain Eukaryota; kingdom Metazoa; phylum Chordata; class Actinopteri; order Cyprinodontiformes; family Aplocheilidae; genus Pachypanchax; species Pachypanchax playfairii. The sequence goes on from SSNP01000054.1 coordinate 44,112, forward strand.
AATCAGGTTAAATGTAACACAAGGAATGTACCATTAGGGTGAGTCGTGGAACTCTTCTTTGACAAAAACATAGATGGATAAGGCTATGATATACAGCTACTGCCATATTTGTTCTTTGAATCAGAGTCGGTGAGTCTAAAGACACGGGGATTGAAGTCAACTCATCCACAATCATGATGAGGTTTTAGTATAACAATTTATGGCAAAATCTATAAAAATCTAAGTATTTGAACATAGCAGCAAGATAAAAAACACTAGAAAAATATTGTCTGGACTTTTTTATTTTTATTTTTAGTTGCTAATATATAGAGAGCAGGACTGCAATGAATTCAGCCACTCCTTTTTTTTCTTAAACTTTACCTCACTTTTTATTTGTGTTGAACTTGAGTGTCCTAGTAGACTTTACCACTGCAAAGCCCCCTATCTGCTCCCATAACATGGCATAAATCCTTTTATTTTATCACGAAAAACAAAAAAACAAGCAAAAAAGAATCAACAAATAAAACAAATATTGTTTTTTAGATGGGAGCTGACTCTCAGATCTCACTTATATGAGCTGAACATACAGACGGTTCACTTGTGAATGGCACATCACTCAAGAATTTTCCTGAGATTCACACGTCTTTCTGCAGTCACATGCTTGTCACCGAGAGCTAAATTTATACAAAATACTGCTTTCTTTTAAATACAACATCATAAAAGTAATGCCGCTGGGTAAAATGGAGCACAGAGAAGTATTGCTGTACGAATAAAAAAAAAGAAATATGGATTATCTGAGCATTATTCTCATTTTTTCACATATTTAAAAATTAATTTTTAAGTATAATTATTTGTTTCAATTTACAGGAGAAATATGCTTTTCAAATGTTTTAATGAGCAGGTTTCATATTGAGCTCAGTGACAGTTTTCTTACAATAGAAGCCACTATACTGGGTCGCACTGACTTTACAATTTTGCACAGATCACTAACTCTTTTTTCACCTCACTGGAGAAAACAGACCTAAAGCTGCAGAATCATCTCATATTTATATTTATATATAAATGTGCATGTATGAGGGTTAACAAGGAAATGTGATCTGTTGTTGTTATTATTGTGAAAATGAATAAAATCAACCAACTGGGTCAATATTATTCAGTTGCTGCTGGATTAATGCACATTACCATAGAATATTTTGGGGAGTCAATGTGATTTTCTACTAATTTCATTAAACATACTTTAATTATGTATGCCTGATTTATTGGTCCACATTATCAGCATGTTTATCTTTCACTGATTAGTGTTTAATTGGTTATTAGATGGTAACTGTAAACACTGATGCCGAGTGGCATTATATTTTCATTCTGCTTTTGACGAGGACCTTTAAAACATCTCACAATACATGAACTGAACATTGGAAATCTCATTAAAACCACACAACAAATAATTCTTATAAGCAGCACAAAGACCAGAAAATACTTATTTTAAATCTATGTCTTTATCAAAACTTCTGAGATGGAAGTGAAGCATTTTTAAACCACAGTGACTCTTTTAGAAAAACATGTGGACTGAAACTTGGTCTTACTGTGAACCTGCTGTAGAGATTGTTGTGTGAGAAAAGTGAGAGAATGTAGTGCAGCAGCAGGGATGGAAAATCATCCATCAGAGCACACAGGAAAGAACAGAGTAAAGATTTGTGAAGGCATGCTTTTCCTATCCCGAGGCAGTTAAAAAGGAAGTTCCTGACTCCGGAAAAAGCCTTAGATAAAACTGATTACTTCTGGTCCTGAATCTGATCTGTGGAAATGGCAGGAACTCCTGATTTGAGGTTTTTTGAACTGTGTGTGAAAGAAAGTTGTTTTCAAAATTATTATAACCCTGCAGTTTTTGCAGTGACTATTACAGTAACTTCAGTCCCTGTGTCAACATTGACTTTAGATCTTAAATGCATAGAAAATGACTTCCACATCACCGAGCAGGCCTCCACTTAAAAAGGTTTAAGATGAAAATAGAGTTTTGCTGGAGAAAAGAAAAGACGAATGTTTGAGTTTTGAATCTCAGCATGTTCCATAATCACATTTTGTCTGTTGCAACTTGCCTTTTCAAACTAAAGGAAAAATGACTGAGAAACAAAAAAAGGGAGAGCAAATTTATAGTTAATTTGTGGAACTGCTTGATTTGGAAAATGCCCTTCAGATGCAGTTTTGTGCCGTTTCTAATTATCAAGGGGAATACAAATTCATTTCAGCTTTTATATTTTGGGGGGATTTTTTGGATTTGCAAACTACATTGAGCAAATTTATTTATAAAAACAAATTCTAAACCTTTTAAACCCTTTGTGTTGCTCTAGGGATTGCTAAATACCTGTCTTACGGCTATTTTCTGGGTCAAAATGGCACAAGGACACTACAAAGGTTACAAGAAGATGTGCAAATTAACTTTTTTTTAAAGTTAAGTGGAAGTGGAGATTACATGGAATAATGCAAAATTAATAGAAAAGTTTTCCAATGCTGTGAAAGTTGATATTGTTGTGTCGCTTTACACACCTGATAATCATTTACTTAAATGAAGTGCAAATCTAATAAACTTGTATGAAGATCTCATCTTCATTCACTTGGATATTCACATCAGTTTGGTACTATTGGAGCTCTTTTTACTGCACCTTTTAATTACAAAGTCTTGTAAGAATGAAATATCTGCAACTTTTGTAGTTAAAAATCCTTTAACATGTACGCTGATGTTGCATGTAATCTGTAGACACATCCTTGTAACTTTAAATGATTCCTGTAATACTTTTTGCTCCACAAAATGTGACTTGGCTCCCACTGGGAAAAACACATGAAAGGTTGTTTAAGATATCTTTCATGCATTTGAGCCTCACAGCATGAATCACAGCACTCCATCTGTAACTTAAGCAAGAGGTACAGAACAATATATATTTGTGAACAGGTTTTCTGACTAAAAAGCAGGTGGATTCCATATTTCACCCTGGAGAGAATTTCCCTTATCATGTAAATACCAGTAAAATTGCATATTCATAGGTGGAAAATAGGGTCTTCATCGATCTTAATAGCACAGCAGAGGTGCTTTTAGGAATTTATTTGAGCATATTTACAGTGAGTGGGAGGAACTGGGTGATTTGGAAGGTGGCATAGAGAAAAATAGTATTAATACTTAATATATGATAATAATTTTTTCATACATTGCTTACCTTTAAGTCCAGTCAGCTTTAGAGCAGAGCATCTTTGTGGGATAGCTTCCAAACACACAATATCAGCTCAGATAAGGAAGTGTGAGCAGAGGGACAGAGAGAAAAAGAGAAATTGGAGGAGGAGGTAAAAGTGCATTGTCAAGAAAACACCAAGGGAAGGCTGCACAGAAAAGCTTTAAAGTGGAAGTTGTAACTCTGGGATGGTGCGACTCTGAGCCGAGTGTTGAGGCCCAGTGCTGCAAAGGGCAGTGCAGAGCTTACTTTGATTGAATCAATTGCACTGTGTAAGTAGCTGCTGGTGTCGGCCTCCCCGGGGTGACAGAGAGGTCTGCAGAGAGGGAACCAATCCAGCCATCCATAGCAAGAGAACAAGAAGAATTAACAGAGCAATGCATCATCGCTGTAGCAACCAGTGATGTGAAGCAGACAGTATTTATTGACTCATTGACTATATTGATTGTCTCAATTGATGAAAAGTCAAGAGACAACAGACAGACAGACACACAGTGGGTTATGTAAAACCAAACATAAAAAAATAATAATTCAAAACAAAAAATGATGGATCGTGTAGCGTCATTGACGGAGTAAATAAGGATTTCACAGCCAAACCCTGTTGATCACACGTTTGAAAATAAACCACTTATTACACCATGTTTCCCTGCCTAAAATAGTAGTCCCATTCAAGTTAAGCACATACAGTAATGGCTTGGTAATTTACCTGGGTATGTATGTGGCTTTACCTTGACAGCAAATTCTCTCTGACATTGACTTTGTTCCAGCGGCAGCAGTTTATTTAACACACCATTAATCTCTAATGACAGAAGACCGTGCTACAGCAGATGTTTGGTAACAAACTTCCTGCCCGGTCCTGTGCTGTTTTCCTTCACCCTTGCTGACATGTATTACTGTGACAAGAGGAGGGTCATGAGGGAAAACAGAACCATCCAGAACTGGCTGATGCACAAAGACTAGTTAGTTATACAAAAAACACTGAGACTGCATCATGTCGGAGTGCATGGTCATCAGTATGCAAATGATTAACTTTGCACAGAAACAATCCAATTGTTGAATGATGGCCAATACACTATAGCTCTCCTATTGAATATGTGTGCGATTAATAAGTGCTGAGCAATCAGAATAGTGGTGGATCAGAGTAAATGAATACTTTGGTAAACTTAAAAGGATTGTCTCCACTCAAAATATGGACACCTTAAAAATGAGCTTGTCAAAGAATATTATACTTTATATGTTCTCCTTTCTTTGTCTTCTAAAGCAGCAGAACTGTGTCAGAAAAAACAAAAAAGTAATACAGAGCACTTCATGGCCTCAGCTGTTGAAATACAGTATTATTATGTACCAGATGCTGGTGAGTGGGCGTAAATGCAACAAACTACAGGAAAGTAAAGGGAGAAGAAACAGGCAGAGTTTACCCATAGGGCTCATGAGGTAAGGACACTTAACTCATCGCATGCATTGCCAAAGTCAACATGTTTTTTATCAGTTCTATGCTTTAAAGAAAAAGGAATAAAACATCTCATTTACACAAATATAAATATATTTATGTTTCATATACATAATTATGATTTGCCATCATCAAGAAAAAGCATGTCAGTGAACTCTTGCTAATGTATACAGACACTGCAAGGACAGCCATGATTGATTGGCATGTGCTCAAGCTCTCTCTCTCTTAACATGAAGTGGGACAATGGGAGTTTTAGTGAGAAGGCTGGTGGTGTGGCTGTGCGGTGCCATATTAGTCCTGAGAGCTACGAGTTTCACTGTCCTCCTCTAGCTCCCATTCAAAGTTCTGGCCAGTCATTTGGTAGAACATCATGTTAAAGGGTTTGTAGAACTTGTGCAGCCGTCGAATCACATCCGGGTCAATTTTAGGGTGAGTTCTCCCTTTAGACTTGCCAAGGCATCTGGGAGTGCTGCTGTCCTCTGGCTTTTTAAGACAAGGAAATCCTTTAGTTTTATTAAAGTAAAAGTGTTTATCTGTGACGATTCGTTTCAGTCCCAAGAAGTCCTGCACTTTGGCCATCTCTCCAGCAGGATCCACAATGAGCCTCTCCCCACTGACAAAGTGCATTTGAGAGAGAGGGAAGTATTGCATCCAGCTCTCCAAATGAAGTGCATATATTCCTATGCGTAACGCACTCCAAGAGGCATCTATAAGCCCCAGCGTCCGATTCTTAAAAGCCAGAACCTCAAAGGTTGGGATCTCAGGCTTCTTGGATAAAGTCTGTGTATAGTCTGAAATGGCTCTAGTGACAGGATTACGCACCACAATAATAAGCTTGATGTCCTTGGCCATGGAGTGGATGCGCTTCGGGGCATGGTTGGTCACAAAGTAGCTGGGTGTCTTCTCCATGGTGATCTGCCCCTCCAGTGTTGAAGGCATCAGGTCTCTGGGAACAGCACAAAGAAAGAGCAGCTTAGAATACTTTTATTCCCAACACCTCTTACAGTGCAAATGAAATACCCAAGGACACAGTGAAAGCAAATTTGGTACATTTATTAAGCAGGGTATTATTTGAAATTACAAGTGAAAATAACTGTTATTATCACTGGACATTATGTTGTAAGGAAAAACATACAGCTAATTACATCCGTGGAGTAATATGCATGAGATAAAAGAAAGAAGATGAAACGGCAGGCAAGCAAGTATGCTCATTGCTTAATTGACTCCATCTGTGTTACTCCAGGAGCTGTTTTGGAACTTTAATAATGAGTTCACTGCATATCATTAATACCGGGGTGCCTGGGGTATTGTTTTGTCATACATTTATTATGCATGCTAGGCTCAAATTCTATGCAGGCAGTTTTATTTCTTAGCCACTTTCCCTACAATGGGTGCAAGCACCCCTTTCTCTCCCTTCTGTGCTGCATGTAAGGTTACAAGCATCTCATTGAAGGCAGCTATTAATTACCAGGTTGAAGGAAATAATTTTGTAGTTTGGTAGAAATGTCCTGAACTTAAGATATTTATCTTGGGGGTAACAAGAAGCAATTTGCTCTTGCCTTGGATGTTATGTTCAACTTGGTAGGCCTTTATTAGAATAAGTTGTTACAAAGAGACGGTGCAGAATCAAGCTCATCACATGCACAAGGGTAAGTCCTTTTTCAGCAGTTCATATTTTTGTATCAATAATAAAGCATAGCAATTGCCTCTAGCAAATCCTTATCAAATGTTTACACTCATGTTCATTCCTATCTGTACTGTTGTCTTTGTTTGTAGGCTATGTGATTTGGTGCTAAATTGGTACATTAAATCCTCTGTGAGACATGCAGATTATTTAACTACTGACAAACATGAAAACAGGAGCTCTGCAGAATAACGCAAAATAAAGCAGAAGCACACGTACTGGTTTTACTCTAAAATTCATGAATAAACATCCACCCATTCACTGCTGCTTGTGTGAGTTTCAGAAACTTCTCAGTAATTCTGGGATAAAGAGCTTTTTTCTTCCTGCAATATGTTTTATCCATTAGGTTGCCCTGCAGTTGTAACGATATAGTCACATCAATCATTTGCATCTTGGACATATTCTAAATTAACTGTTCTCCAACAAAGAATCCAATTTAGTCTGCTAAACATAAGAGCTGTTATGCACATATCGACCACCCTCACACACATTCATCCATGGACACTGGGCTCAAAGTCTCACAAGTGGCCTGGTAATTGCATCTCAGTAGCAGTATTGCCTTCCTGATGGGTAATTTCCCTCTGGATTATGTTTGTCTCTTGACAGTATAGAACTGTGGTTACTTCTGGACCCATAATGGGATATCAAACATATCTACAGATAGCTTGGTGACTAGAAAGAGTATTAGTTTTCATTATATTATCTCACTTTCCACACTTCCTCCTTAAAGTAATGAATGGCTAAAGATTTTTGTAACCTTTCAAGGACGTTGATTCTGTCTTCCATTTAACTTTAAAGTACAGTGGGAGGTCTGAAGATGCAACGGCACCAACACGCAAGAAAAAAAAGCCTCTAATATACCACAAATCACCTTGAAGCAACCGATATGGACATGAGGTGCAGTAGCTCACTGGTAATCTTTGGAGCATATCCAATTGACAGGACAGTTGTACACTGTTCAAGGTTACTTTTTTGAAAGCATGCACATAACAAAGCTTTGTCCTAATCATGCTCAAAGCTAATTGTCAAACATTTAATTATTCAGCAATGGAAATGGCACAAGTAATGTACTTTGTCATTGTGCCTTTGATTGGGAATCAGTCATGGATCATGTACATCTAAAATGTCAGTGGGATGGCAAGGCAGGATGGAAATCAAAATGCTGATAAACAAGCTAATTTCTCCATGCATGGAAAACGTCTCCTCTGGCCTTGCAGTCTAGTGGAACTAAAGTAAACAAGAGCAAACAGTTAACTTTCATTTTTTTTTGTTCCCCTGCATCAGCTGCTAAGCTCAACACAGGTCATTCAGGTGGGTAGTTAAATGAAATCCATAGTGCTCAAAAAGCCTTCCTGACCATCTGCTGTTTACTGCTTCACATCAAAAACATTACACATAACATTTATTTTCATGCATTTCAGCACATGTCAGTTGCTTTATTTGCATCACAAACAGAAGCATGAAGAGACAGTGAAGGTGCTTTGTATTTTGTAATGAGTAATCATAAATAATCTCCATCATTAGAAGCATATTTTAATAGATCTGCTGGGGGATTTAGCTCAAAAGTACACAGTTTAACAGAGTAAGATAACAATTTAGCAAAATGCAATCATAAAATTAGCCAGATCAATGGGAGAGAAAGTAAGCCCTTAAAACTACATTTCCTGATTTTATTTTAAAGTAAGTGTATCATAACTCAGGTGGGAAATTCATGACACACCAACATTGCATTGAATTATAGGACGTATCTCACTGTGACTGTCGATGGCTTATTAGAAACAATAAACTATCAGTAAATACACACATTTGTACACGTGTACAAAATTCCTGTGTTTCCTCCCAATTCTGTTTCTCCAACTAGTCGCCAACAGTCACATCTTAGTTAAATGTTACCTTTAACTGTTTTTGTCTCCAATCGGTTAATGTGGTGTCATCACCAACCACTCCAAAAGTATCATTCACTTTTCAACTCACAAAAAAGATCATAACCAAATTAAACTAAAGAAGCAGCAACACCTCGGTTTCTATTTTGAAAGACAAAAAAAAAATCTTCTGAATTTTTGGAACATGTTCAAAATTCAAGCAGGAAATTTAGCAGGAGGTAATTTCATCTCTTAAATGTTGATTAAGTCTCTCAGACTATTTGTGTTTTTCTTTTTTAAATAGAAACATGTCTTTGCAGATGCTTGAGGTTCAATATCTTTGTAGGACAAAAAAAAGCAAAAAAACTAAAAAAAAAGGTCTGGAGGATTCACAAATGTTTAACTCATTGTTTGCCAAATGAGTGAATGGTTGTTATTTTAAGATGTGATGTGGTGAGAGATCCTACTGATTTAAATTTCTAAATATTAAGTGGTCTAACCAATTTCTGAAGCAACTGAGCTTCTTCAAAAAAAGCATTGCTGTTTCCAATAAACCCTGATAGAAGACTGGAAGCTCCCTGAGTCTCTCTTTTGTATTGATTACATCTTAGCTGCAGAGTATCAATCCACCAACTTTCCTCCATGTCATGTCAAATTCAATCAATTATTCTGAAGGAGAACAATCACAACAGACTCTTGAGTGTTTGGAGAGTGGAGATTAGAGCTCTGCTGTTGTGGGCAGAGATTCTTTGAATTATTGCTAAAAAGATTATTATATTGTGGTATAATTTACACAGATGTCTCATTTCAAACCATAGAGCCAGTATCGATGCAGCGATGGAAAATAATCCATCTGTAATGAAGGTAAGTTTTGCCATTTGTTAAAAAAACAACAACTGAGACATTCAAAGACACAGCCAGTTTAAAGTACACAGTATTTTTCATGAAGCTTTATTGTCTGAAAATTAGTGCTTTTTCTGTGACTGTGGGCAAACAATAGAAGTGTAATGAATGGTGTCTGTTTCATTGTATTTCTCAGTGGACCATTGCAAATATCAATCTAGGGTATAAGCGTTTATTCATCAACAGAAGTCAGTCTGGACATATGAAGTGAAAGATACTTGCAATGAGTAACCCAATTATTTCAACCTGAGTGACATGTTTGTGATTACAGCTGCACAAAGAAGAAAGACATGGGTTTTACTGCAAAGTGGATAAAACACAAAGACTGGTCAGATGAGTCATTCTGTGCTTGCGTTCATGTTTAGCACGCAAAACAGCGAACCCACAGGGCAAAGCGAGGGGTCCTGGTAGGTCTGTTGTGATGTAGGAGGCATTGTTTTGCCACGGTGAAGGTGCAACTTTCAGAAGGAAAACAAAAACAGAGAATGTAACCATTCCACTGTCTAAACAGGCTGAAAAAACAGCAGAGAATTTGGTTTGTTTTTGTTTGTTTCAACCTGAAACTGACCTCAACACTTCGAACGTACACTGTAGAGGAAAAAAAATCCCCTCGGTGGTTGTATCTTTATTTTATTTTGTTTTTTTGTGTTTTTGGTGGTTGTTTCTTTAAGCTACACACTAAATATAGTTACATAACATTTGAAAAGGGACAATTATGAGTAAGGCATCAGCTCTAAATAACCCTGAATAGGAACAAGTATAGAAAATGGATGGATGGACAATTTATGAGAATATTATGTAGTTTCTCATTCAAAGAAAAACATCAGAGTGTGATTATTATAATTACAACAATCTTGTTGTTTTCTTTTTTTTATTATTTAGAGATATTAAATGAAGGTGTACTGGTAATCTTTTGCTCACATCCTAATCTATTCCTTTTGTGCCTATAATTCAACATAATCTTCACACATCACAGTCCAACACTTTGCATGTTGTGTTACCTCTTTTTTTCTGTTATTTTGTATATTTATTTATTTTTGCTTTGATTTCCTTCTATCATAATCAATAAGTCCATATAAACAAAACAAATCTGAAGAGTAGAGGATTTTTTAAGACATGAGAAGAAACAAGATGGATTTTATTAGATGTTTTATCAACAAGCTGAAGCTTATGAGCAACAGAGAAGTCGTCACAAGGCCTTAGTGTTATTCTTCCGTTACATTTACTTCCTTTCCTTTTTTACACATGTTTTTTCATTTTAATCTATATCTTGCACAATACTTTTATCTGTATTTCAGTTTTCTGTGTGTTGGGGAAATAAACCAAACTAAAAAAAGTGTATAGCACCATAAATAAAACACTGAATTCTAGCTTCAAGTTTCTGTGTTGAATTAACAAAGTCAGCATCTCAGAAGAGAACAGACAGTATCTGTATCCGTACTGCGTTCACTTATAATATGGTTGCAAAATAAAGATGTAGTTTGTTGTAAGCTTTTTGCACAACTCTGTCAAGTATCACTGGAATTTTCAATTTAAAGACAAAAATGAAATAATCTCATTAGTGTTGGAATCAACATTTATTACCACTTTGTTTTTTGTCTCAAATGCACCAAAAAGACTCAATACCAAGTATATGTAGAAATGTATTTATTGATTCAAGACAACAATTATTTTCAGCTTCATCATCAGCTCTGAATTAAGAATAATATAATTCTTCCTCACAGCTCATGTTCAGATGAACTTTGGAACTTAAATAAATGTGCTAATTGGAGTGTGTTATATGTTAATAACATTTTTTTGTTGTAGTAATATTTTTGAATGAAAATAAAGAACAGTAAAATGTTTCCTGAGACTCTTGATTCCTTGACTTAAGGGAGAATCATTAAGAAATATGCTCTTCCTACCATAGCAACAGTCTTGAATTGATTCTCATAGAAAGCGTTGCTTTATTTTTCACAAATTTAAAACAGTATGAGCTGGAAAAAACTGATGCTTCAAACTTCTGAGCATCATCTAATTTCGACTGTTGGCAACCCAAATTTCTAAAATTGTGACTTACTGTATTCTTGTTTGCTTCCTGCATGTGTCCTTGTGAAAAACCTAACAATGTTATTGCTTGTTTTTTTCCTACATGAACATGATTTTCTTTAAAATGTCTGTAAGTAAAGCACAATTAAACATTAGCTTAAACACTATAGTCTGCATGTAGGCTGTCTTTAACTTTGCAACAGCTGACAACTTCTCTCAATGTTATAATCTGGTATTTTCTTATTATAAAGATTGTCTATCTTCTGTGTGGTGTCATGCATAGCCCTCAGCTAACATCCATATTATTTTTAAGAACTGCTGTAGCTCTAGATTTGACATCATCATCGTGCTTTGCTTTTTAAAGGGTGCCACAGAAGCAGCCACAGCGTTCGAGCTGAAACACTGAAAAAAAGCAGTGCCATGTGTGCTGGATGCAGTTTAGACATGCTAAAATATTGATTTAGATCAGCAATCTGAACACATATTGGATGTGATAAGAATCGTAAGTAAGTCAGAATATTAAGATGCTAAATGTAATATTGTGTCAGTTGGAAGAATTTATAACCTCTGCTTATCCTGATAAAAAGTATTATCACATCACTGTTAATCACTTCTAAATAAAGTTTGTTTTAGTGTGTCTGGTGCATAGCAAGAACAAGACCATTATGCTAATTAAAGCACAAACTAGCCTCGCCACTCTAAATAAGCCCATTATACTTGTACTTCGGCAGAACTGTGGACTTCAGCTGAATAGTTGAGGAGAGAAGTGACAGCTGGTCCTGTTTAAAACCATATTCCCAGCTCTCTTCCAGTGATCCCCCAAAGACTACCCTACTTCCAACAGTGGATAAGCCAGGTACTCCCCCCCCTCGCATCAGCAGACTGCAGAGATGAGATCTGAAGCGCTGTTCAGATGGCCTCTAGACATAAAACAGTCTGAGATAAATTATGAAAATGAGGGGAAATTATGAGAATGTTTGGAGGTTTGTACCATCCTGCATTACAAGTTCACGACAGTGAATATAAACGAGAAAATTGTCAATTTTAAACTCACTTTAAGTTCAGGCAGAAAATGGAAGCAATCTTATCTTACATCAAGAGAGTCCTGGATTTTTTTCTTTCCAACTTAAATCTCTAATCTTATTGTCACTAGCTATGAAGGAGCACTGATGTCTCCTCATAAATCTAGAAATAAATATACAGCACAGACTCCAAACTTCAAATAAAACCCTTATATAATGGTTCATCTGTGCAGTAGAAGAGCATCTGTTTGCCCCTCCTCTTATAGACAGTCATTTTCATTTCTGTCCTTTCTTCTAAGTGTAGAATTAGAATAAATAATGTAAATATTAACAGAAAAAATTAAAATAGCTTAGAACAAAACACAACAGAAAGTAGCTTTTTTCATTTTTGTTTTTTGTCATATGCACTGATTCCTCAGTCTTTTATTTTCTGTGCTTTTTTTCTGTATAAAAGCACAAAGTTATTCTAATTCATCTCTGTATCTTGCAAAAATATTCACTTACAGCGCAAAAACCTTATCAATATGCATATTAGCTCAAAGAAAAGCACAAAACAGCCACCTCTAATTGAAAGTCACACCTGAGTACATCAGAGTCAAAGGTTAAAATTTACATCCTGAAAATGTTGCAGATCCTGTTCAGTTAAGCAGAACCAATTAATATGACAGTTTGAACATGATAGATTTCCTTGCTTGTGAAAAATGGCTGGCACTTCAGGATTCACTTCTTTTAAGTTGACTGGAGAGAAACTCTGCACCTGTTTCAGTGCAGCATGAGGGACCATTACTTAATTTGGTGCAAATATTGTCTTTTTATGTAGCATATGTATACTTTAATTAGGGGTGGGTTTCATGAGTAATAATTAGAAAAGATGAATACAATTAATTATTAAAGTCTCCAAATTGGACCACATCTGTTGTTATTTTCAACAAAAGGGAGATTAGTTATTAGTCTGAGTCAGATTTTTTATACTCATATAAAATTATGCTCTTTTGTGTCTACCATAGAAAATAATGCCTATATTCATTGGATTACAAACCCTTGACAAGAAAGAGGTTGTATTACCACTCTCAGTTTAACACTTACAATTTCAGAGTATTACCTATAATAGAATACTTTAACTTCATTTTCCTTTTTGTCATAAAACTGTAGGTCAGTGTGACACCCAAAGCAGAAGGCTGCAAAAAACTTTTCTAAAAAACAAGTATGTGTGGAAGGACATGATAGATTCTGTCAGTTATAATCTTTTTTTCAAGAAGCTCACAATGACTCCAAAAGTTTCAAGTTTAATATTTGGGAACATTTCTGGCTGAGATTTTCTCTACATATAAAGCTTGGTTGTGTTGTAGTAATTTGCAGCAGTGTATTATATGTAAATCCTTGGCCCCTTTCTTGAAGAGTAATTCCTACAAAGCTACATAAGATTATCATCTGAACAATGTCCCTTCCTGCCCTTTTGTATTTGTTGCTCTTTAAATTGAAGCATAGATGTGATTTATGAAGAATCGTTGTAGACTGTCAACTGACTCAAATGTAATTGAATCATGATTCCTCTGGATTTCCCCTGCAGTGGTGTCTTCATCAGTGGATGTGCTCCTGACACCTGGTGACACCATGCAAGCAGCTTAAGCTGATAAATACCTGCACTGGAATCGGTCTAGATTTTAGCACTGTCAGTTTTGCCACATTTTTTAGCCTGTTAAAATGAAATTTGAAAGGAAAACGTGCAGCATGTAGGTTGTTTGCTCAGCAGTTTCTGGCTGTTAACTGGTCAGCAGCTAAATGTGACAAACATAAATGATTTTCTCTCCTGAGGAGGAGAGTCTGATGAGTTTGGCAGATTGCTGGTATGTAGTTTCAGATGAACATAATGTTTATGAGACCGTGCTGATAGCACTCTGTAAACACTGTATTTCATTTTAAATATAGCATGAATCATATATGATAGGTCAGGATGAAACCTGCTGTCTGTATTGACAGGCTCACTTTGAACTGTCTCTGTTAATGTACTGAATGTTATTTAAGCTCTCGGTGCTTTATGTTTGTCTCCCATGCGCGCTTGAGACAATTAGATTCTTTTGCATTAGGGAATGCTGATAGATTTTTGATCCCAGCAGACATAAAGTGAAAGACAACAAAGAGAACGGCACTGATAAATAAAGAAAAATCACTTGTCAGTGTCTGCAGCATTCATACAGAGTAGCATGCTGCTGCAAGTCAAACTCAGTGGCACAAGATGAATTCTTTCAGCTGCTTTTGCAGGTCATTTAGCTCATCTAACTACTCCCTGTGAATTATTAATATTTGCTAAAGTGCTGGAAGTTAACGGCTGGCTGTATTTCCAGCAAAATACAGCAAAAGCTAAAGTGTAGTGGAACGTTAGGAAGAAACTGTTTTTTGTGCTAATTGTAGAGTTTTAGCCAGCAGCTTTTTAGAATTTAGGTTCCTTAGCAGCAGGTTAGATCACTATCCACTAATCAGTTGATTCTTATGTTTTGAATCTTTCCACACACAAACAAGCACAACATATTATAGATGGCATATTTTTTTTACGGATGCTGAAAGGGGCAGCGGGGGGGGGGGATGTTAATCCCTCTCAAATAAAAACAGAAAAAATAGCAACTTTTCATCAAACCTGCATGAGGCACCCTGAGATGTCTGAAAATATCAATGATATCTCACCAAAAATATTCAGAATTTACTCAAATGGGGTAATTTTCTCTAAAGCTACTTTTACATGCTGTTCATGATTAGTTTATTACTTTTTAAATCCTGATGGAGATTAGTTAGCAAAGCACTTAACAGGCTCAACAATGGCAGAAAGTCACAGTTTTATTTATTTATTTTTTTTCAAAAACTGTTAGAAGTGGGTCCAGATTACGCAGATGAAATAATGCAGGATAATCCCATTTGCATTGAAAAGCACAATATTTATCCTCACAAAGCTGTGGGCTGACCTGCTGCTGTGTGTTAGGAAGGTGTCGCTGCATGTTTGTGCTGCCCCCTCAGCTTGTGTGTTCATTTAGCAGCGAAACTACTTTTCTATAGACAAACACATAAACAAATACTGTAGTTTGTTGTGCGAAAGAGATAAGCTGATTTGAATTCAACTGCAGGTTTGTATTTCTTTGAAAATATCTCCCTTATTAGTCGAAGGCTCGGCACAAACCTGCATAGTGTGATCGGGTTAATGATAAAATGTGTTCTGAGTGAAGGCTGTGTTCAAAACAAAGCAGCGGACTTTGAAAATGGCAGAACCACACAGCAGTTTGCATAAACTTTGAGGCCATCATATGCATGAATAAACTATTGATTTTTATAGTAATCTTCCTTTCAAGTGATTTCCATTATTGACAACACCGTTTATGAACCTTTAAAACCTCTAACCCTGTCTTGGCCTGTTGTACAGGTTTATTGATGTGCTTAAGATGCACACATTGTGCTGCGATGAGAATCACAGTGAATTATTATTAACTATACACTCTTGAATCCTAAGTGTAGGTAATTCTATTAAAGTCTGTCCAACCCACACAGACATTTGTACAGACCATGTCTGGTTGTGTCTACAACTTGTAGGAATTCTCATTGGTCAGGATGTTTTACGAGGACAGATGAGATTTTAGGACAAGAATGAGGTAAAAACTATAAGTATTTACAACCATAAAGGCTGGATAAACATTTTTTTTAAGCTGAATTTAAGACGACTGAAATATTCAATGATGCTTTGATTCCACATGTAAATCAAACTACAGACGTGTGTCAAAATAAAAACTTTTACTTATCTGTGACACATTAATAAAAGGAATTGATTCTGAAAAATGCAGTTTATTACAATTATTCTTCATTTCAAGGTGATGATATGATAAAATTCTGCATCATTTTTATGTTTCTGTCATCGACAGAGAGGTTAGAGGCTCTAACATCTGGATGTAAAGAAAAATGCTGCTAAGAATGTTATAATCACGCAGACAAGGCCTAAGCTGCTCCATTACGGGTTAAGCTGACCTATCAGTGGGGCTTTTGCTAATCCAAATTGTGCTTTAGCTGGCAGAGATTGCTCAATTCAGACAGACTGTTGGGAGGGGTGAGGAGATGAAGCAGTTCACCTGCCATGTGAGCTGCTATCATGACTGAGATATTTATCTCCTGCATTATGCAAGCACAAGAACCGTGGATTTTTTTTTTTTACTTAGAAAATCTCATTTTCATAATGGATATTGCAGTTTCTCACAATAAAAATACCTGCTATGACCAGTTGAATGTCTATCTAATAGCCTCAGCTTCCGTGTCAACATCATGGCAGAGAAAAATACAGAATATCTTTTTTATTTAGGAATTAGGTGTTTATTAGTATGTCTTATATCTGAATTGAAGGCTATTTGAGATGCTTTTATTTTGTCAATGAAAGAAAAGAGTTGAGTGTACTCGCCTCTTTTGAAGGAGTTGCATGCTTGTGTGTGTTTGTGTGTGTGTGTGTGTGTGTGTGTTTGTGTGTCTACAGAACAAAGGCCAACCATTGAGTTTGCTATTATATTACAAGCCTGCATAGTATGGCTACATCTAATATCAGCCACTCACAGTTTGTTCCATACATAGAACGTGTTATCCAAGCTGACATGGCACTGGGGAAATTAATTTGCTACAGTCATATAATGGTTGGTTATTCAATCACTGTTAGATTTAATCTAACACCATAATCTCTGAGGGTCGCTCCTCGTCGAGGAGCCTCATAGCTGTAAAGACCAAGGCGATAAAAGACAGGATTAGATGAGGAGTCCACTACGAACAGGACTTAACTCTACAGCATATTTGCTGTGCTGTCAGAAAGAAAACATGAAAATAGCTCCCAAACAACCCCTCTACTAAATGCCTCTCTTTATGGCAAAATTACTCTGTATCATGGCTTCTGAGCTTTCTGGTTTCTGTCATGTGTATTTAATAATTTCTGAGATCAAAGCAAGGCAAGTTCTCGCCAACTCTGATGGACTCAAAGACTTGAAATTTTATTAGAAACCAAACAACCTCCAAAGATCTTATTGCACAAAACACCTCTGACCTGTTTATTAAAGCAGTTCTGCATTATTTCAGCTGGTTGCACCAGCAAACTAAAAGAAATATTGTCTTTATCATCAGGAAAATGGACATACAACACCTCAGCTGTGAAATGGCTGTTATAAGGCACTGAACATCTCGCTTGTTTTTTAATACTCAAGATGGTCCGTGATATGAGGATGTAATCCCTGAATGGATCTCAGTATAGCCCTCAGCGCTTTTGAGCAGCTTGTTTGAGTACTTCCAGTAAACCCCTGTACACACCCTTAATCTCTGCAGCAGAGGTAGTTCGACACAGCAAGTGAATCCGCTATAAACACACATCACAAATGCAGGATAATGTTTTAGAGATATACAGATTAGCTTGTGTAATCTAGGTTGCCAAAGGGAGAGCTTAAAGAGAAATGTGTCAAATGTTTATAGATAGAATAAAACCAAACATTAAACTTTAATCTCTAAAGGCTTCTTTTTGTTGTTGTCATCAAATAGTCTGCTGTGTTCTGTTGAGTATGTAAAGGATCATCTACCTTTCATACAAATGGCAACGATGTAAGTAATTATTTTAAAAAGTTGTCGCAATTTTTTTCTTCCGGAATTCACACAATGGAGATCGAAATAATTTTCACTTTGTTGAAGCAAACCACAGAGGTAGATTTGCAATAAAACGGAAAAAAGTGTTTAAGTGTTTTTCATCTTTTTCGTGTATCATTACCTTTTTTTTTTTTTGTTCAAAATGAAAGCAAATGTTTTAGAACCCCACACAGACCAATTGGATGGGAGTGAATGAAAAGTGGAGGTTTGGTGGGTAATGAATTTCAGTGATTGAGTTCTGGGCAGTCAAGTCCTACTTTATTGTTTCGACAAACTGCTTTGAGCAAAACAAGGGCTCATTTTTCTTTCACTGATTCAAAAATAGATAATCAGATCTCAAACCTAAACTGAATTTCGGTGCATGGGAACCATATGACATCATTTTCCGGCACTGTTTGAGAACATACATATTCAGGCCTGCGTGTCAAACCATATCCATGCAGCATATGTGAAAGTATACAGTATACATGAAAACAAATTACCCATGGGCATACAGCATGCAGAGCTGAGTCTGTACCACAGAAGTTATTTATCTTTTGATAACACATGTATCAGAACATGACAAAAGCTTTCTGTAGCTGCTCCCCCACCTGCTCAGCTCTCATGCTGCTGGTTGCTTATGTTCACCATCAGTATCAACAACCAGTTTCCACTAGCTGAAGGGTGAAATTAAATACTTCAGACATGTCAGGTGCAAATTTGCCTTTATTCATAGTATGACAGTGTTATGGTTAAAACTTGGCTGAATAGAACTTTGTTTTAGTTGTTATTCATCATCTAGTTCATGCCAGAACTTGGCTGTTTATTTGGATCATGTCTTTGCCAAGTACAACTTGCTGACTGGATAATGCTCCGAGAGGCATACTGTGCACCACAGCATCCCAATGCATATATGCACATATCAGCTAATAAATGCATATTTGTAAAATAAAAAGAATAGTGTCCTTGTACTATGTCTGTCATTATTTTCTATCCTACATGTAAATTCTGTGTATTTCTTAGGTTCTCTTAGTTTTGGAACTAATGGTTCTGATAGTCGTGAAACATTTTCTATAGAATTAACAGTCATGATTTAAATATGGATGGACAATATTTCAAAAGATTACTTGGGTGAAACTTGTTTAATTACAAGGCACAACAACTATTGTTTTGCAGCACAGCTGACTGCATGTTAATTTTCTGCGAAGCAAATAAACTGCTGACATGAAAATCCCTTATCAATAACTAGCTCTTAAAGCAGGTACACACCCAACAAGGAGCATAAATGAGTTAAAATTATCCATATGGGCTGAGTAGCATGTTTTAATTAGTTGTGAAACCTGCTCTGCTATCTCCAGCCTTCTGCATTTCACATCAGTATTCAATTAAGTCTTGTGATCAGACGATTTGGCAGAGCAAACTGCATTGCAGCTTTTTGGAGCTTCTCTCATTCAAGTGGAAGGACTCTTTCATGGAAAGGAGAGTTAAAGAAAGGGACTAAGGTACATGAAGATAACAACATACAGAAAAAATATTTTAGACATCGTATTTACGTTGAATCAGAGCATGTCAAATACTGAGATCACTGTTAATGTTAATTCCTAAAACAAAGAAAAGTGATTTTGTGCAGCTGTTCCTTCAGTTCAGTGATTTCTGTTTCAATATACATCATTAAACAGCAAACTCTTTACAGATTTATCATCCGAATAATACAGTCTGAGTGTAAACACCACTGTGACCAATCCTTGAACTCATCACGTCTCGCTTCAGTGAATACGAACCTTCCCTTATAAAATAAAACCTCAGCTGGTTTGAAGTATCTCATTTCACAATCATTCTGCACCCATAAATTGAACTGGACACCAGCAGTAACACAATAAATGAATTTTCTAACGACTCTTGTACTTACAAGCTATATATTCTCATAAAAGCAG
Source organism: Pachypanchax playfairii (assembly GCA_006937955.1). NCBI lineage: Eukaryota > Metazoa > Chordata > Actinopteri > Cyprinodontiformes > Aplocheilidae > Pachypanchax > Pachypanchax playfairii. The sequence continues at coordinate 63,817 of SSNP01000054.1, forward strand.
TGATGAAACAGAAGGATTATATTTTATTTGAAGGTTTACAGAAGCAGTGAACAAACCTTCACTGAAGATTCCTGTAAGCAGACATGTCTCATGTTTTACTCACAACAAAAGATAACTTAATAAATATATTTTAAAAGCTTCAAGCAGTTACCAGATTCCCTGTTTGGACATTTTACTATTTAAATGGCTGAAATGCATTAAATAAAACTAAAATAGGTTTGTTATAAGCTGTTATTTTATAAATAAATGATGCCCCAACATGAAGACCAAAAAGAAGGGCAAAGCAATTCTAACAATATTTTTTTCAGCAATAATAAACTGTACATCCTTTTGGTTTGGTTTTGGTTTTTAGAATAATATTGGAAATAAGTCTTTGGTATTGTTGGCATCACCTCTGGGAAAATATTCTCCAATATGTATGGCTGCTTTCCAGAACCACAGAATAAAAAAGAAATTCTTCAGGTGTTTGATCTTATTTTTATAACAAACTAATAAGAACCCGTCTACTAATATCTCCAGCTTGTTTGCTTCTGTTAAAAGCAATCTGGGTAAACAGGTATAGGCAGCACTGATAAACACACATAAACGCCATGACGGTCTCACATATTTGTTTAAATAAATCCTGCTTTACAGATTTTATTTACTTATTTTCTGCAAATTCGACCTTAAGCTGTAAAATAGAAGTACATATAAATGGCTGCTCTGTTTTGGACTTTACAGATCCAACATATTTGATTTGAGTTGGAATGCAAACTATAAACTAGATCTCATTAATTAACTCACTGCTGATCTTATGGCTGAAAAGAAAAGGGGAAGTTGTCTCAGTCTAATCACATGTAAGTGTGTTTATGGCCAACATCTTCAGAACTTTTAAAATGTCTTCTGCATGTTTCAGAAGGTTCTTATTCTGGAAATACAGTTTTTTTGTTACATGTTGCCTTGTTTTTATGGATTTTGGTCAGGTCTTGTTGCTTGTGTGAGCAGATGCTTGTATAATCAGTAATTCATGCCAGAATCATCTTTCCCACAGGGATCATTGCTTCCTGTTTTCAAGTAGAAATATCAGCTGTTGGCCTCTCCAGCTACTTGCATCTTGAAGAAATGATGAAACTAAGAGTGCTCTCAACAAGGATAATCTCAGATAACGTGAAATGGGTCCAGGATTATTAATGTTTTTAGTGGACAGTTTATCTGAGAGTATAGCCGTTAAAAACCTGTCATGAGGAATTTTCTCAATTAATCCTCTCCAGCTAAAAATTGCACTGAAAACCACTGCACTTTGCATCATGCATGCTAATATTTGCACACTGTGTTGGTATGTAATATGTTGTTGGTTTCTCTTGCTTTAGTATAAGGAAATGCATCTGTTTGTTTCAGGTGTGACTTGAAAGCTTGGAGAATTTTATGATGTATTATGAGAAACAATACCGAAGCGCCACCTGATGATTGCCTCATTATAAATATTCTCCACATTGACTTTTACTTCAGCGAGACAGAGGGCTATTAGAGGATGCTTTATTCTCCCTCTGCATGTTCATTATTTGTTGGAGCTCAAATAAAATCCCCGAAGTGACCAGCCTCAGGCTTGTTATGGGGAATTTCAGATAAGACTCATATGCATACATTCTTACTGTTTGTCTTTCTTTTAAGTAGCTAAAAAATGATGAGGTACCAACATTTTAATGTAGTTCTTGCAAATAAGCTTATTTCTTTTTAACAAAGCATTTCTAAAATTGATCTTTGTTTAACTTTGTTGTGTCTAAGGAGAAACAAAGAATCCTTCACCATCAGACATTTCTGGGACAGAATGATGAAGTCTGAGAGAGATTTTTATAATTAATAAAGTACAAGACCTATTTGGGAAGCGCTACAATCATGTGCAGCTTGTGACAAGCACCAATCTCACGGCCACAATGTCAGACATTCCCACTGAAACTTGTAATTATTCATGTTGCTTAAGTGCTTAAAGGGAAATAGATGTTTAGTTTGACTTTAAGAAGATTTTTTTAGGGGAAAATAACACTTTTTTTCCCTCTCAACATTGTTTTAGTTTATAAATAATAAAATGCCCCTAAAGACAAAATCAAGATTCTGTCAAAGTCATGCGATCAGGTCCGGAAAGTCTTTGTCTCCAAAAGCTTTAAAAAGATTAAGATTCCTGACTCGTGTGTTTGTAGACTGTAAAAGTTACTTTTGTTTACCTAGCTTATGATCTGTCATGTTTTCCTGACATGTGAGTAAAAAAAGTAGACACTTATTAAGCTGATCATGTTGCAGCAAACCCATGACTTTTACCTGATATTCACAGAACAAACACTTGAATCTGATCACGTACAACATGAATGTAAAATAAGTTGTAGACATTAGGATTAATAGGCAACTTGCTGCACATTTACTTATTTTTCAGAAACCTTTTAAGAAAAAGAGCTGCACAGTGGGTAACGCGGTTGTCTTGCAGCAAAAATGTCCTGGGTTTGAAGCCAGCCAAGTCCTCTCTGTATGGAGTTTGCATGTTTTATGTATGCATAGATTTTCTGCAGGTATTCTGGCTTCCTCCCACAGACCAAAAATATGCATGGTGGTTAATTGGTAATTCTATTTGGCCCTGTGATGGACTAGCAACCTGTCCAGGTGTGGCCCCGCCTCTCACCCAATGAATGACCACTGAAGATAGACACCAGCTCCCTGAACAGGAACAAGCAGCTAAAGGTAAAGACTGACTGACTTTGAGAAAAAAAAAAAAAACTTACTTGCTTTAGATTTGTTTTCTGCCAGGGTTTATTTGTTATTTAACAAGATAATGAAAAAGTTATGGATGGATTTTGATGACATTTTAAGGAAAGGTCAGAAATGGCCTGAGAAGGCAGTGATTAGATTTTGAGTGCGATCTGGACCACTGTAAATTTTTAAGAATTCTTCAGTGTGAGAGAGATGCAGATTTGTTAAAACAGGTGTAATTCCAATGAAAGTATTGGAAATCACACCAAAATTCAGGGTTTGTCTAAAAATTAAGTAAGCTTTTTTCCATCTGCTGGATGCTTGTTCTGTACTACAGAATCGTTTTTCATATATGCGAACTTTGTATTGATTTCATGGCATCTAAATATGCTGAGTCATAAGTGAATGATCACGCTGGTGCTGGTGCCTCCGATCTGGTTTCAATCACATTATTTCATAATTAGGTGACACTATCCAAACCTTTGTAAAATGTGATTTTCCTCACCATTAAACTTGCATTTCTTTGCCTTCACTTCTGTTGAAAACCTTTATCGTGCACGAGTTATCAGAATATGAAGGAACAGTGGTAAATTTGAAAAACCTTCCACAGTGTGAAGACAGTCGTGATGCTGCTGCTCGGTGTACCTGATGCTCTCCTGTACTTTCACATCCACAGCAACCTACTTGATGATAGTACCATATTTAATCTACAGTGCCATTAGATCTCAGATCACAGCAAGACTTTTTTGGAAAGAATAAATCCACTGAAACAAGCTCCAAATTCATATCTGATCACATGTTCAATTCCTCAAATCTTAACCAGCCAGAGCATGCAGGCCACATGTGATGGAGACTCTGCCACAGTTCACACTATGCTCCTCTACATAGGACACCATCAAAATACCACCACAATGATTAACCAGCATCTATAAGACAGTTCTGTGCAAGATTAAATATCTTACATGACCAGCATTGTTCAATTCTGGTTTCTGGGAGCCAATAACCTGTATGCTTTAGTTGTTTCACTGCTCCAGCACATTTCAGTCAATGGTTGAATTACTTATTCAGCATAGCCTCGTGTTCAGCAATAGCTGTTGTGATTGATCTTATTGCCCAATTGTTTCAAATCAGGTGTGTTGGATCAAAGAAACATCTAAAAACAAGCAAAAAACATAAAAAGTGACTTTTGACTAAAGTCCCGATATAATTTTAACATATGAGGAAGCAATTAATGTCATGCATGACTTTTTCTGTTTCAAGCTTTCATACACAATAAATTAACAATGATAAAAAAGTGAGATTTGTATAAAAATTGCAGTAAAAACATTTTACTTTTAACTCTTACTCTTCTGAGAACTATCAGCTTCTAATATACAGGTCTTTAAACATCAGTTATCTGCCATGGAGAGTTAATTTGAGCTAATAATGCAGTCTTTGTTTTAGTAATGTTTGGTGTTGTCATTTTGCAAACGTGGTAAATGTCCTGTATTTGTATAGCGCTTTTCTAGTCATTCAGACCACTCAAAGCGCTTTCACACTACAAGTTTTACATTTACCCATTCACACAACCCGATATGTAGATTGGGGGGAGGAGCTAACATTCACACAACCCAATATGTAGATTGGGGGGAGAACTTTATATATATAGTTATAGTTATATATTTTTTAAATATTTTTCAAATTTGCCACTGTTCCCTCATAGTCTGATATATATGTATGTACATATATATGTAAACGTTTTTACAAGTAGCATGTTGTGTTCTAAGGCCAGTATTTCAGGACAATTTGCATCATTTTGGTGAGTTACTACTCCTTTAGAGTACGTTGAAATATGTTGTTTAGGTTGAAATCAATTTTCCCTAAATGTGTTCTTTTCTGCATTAAAAACATCACTTTTCCTCGCAGGCACAATGTTTTGATGATATGACACTCTCTCGCCATGTTTTCAAGTGCGTGTTTATTGGCCCCAGACAATCCTCTACCTCTGCCGCAAGTTGATGTGACAGAGACTCCCGTCTGGCTGTCATTTGCCCTGACCGTGACAGAGAAGCACATGGCTGTGAGCTGCATACACATCCTCGTGTGCTGAATTTGCGTACAACACTGACACTTTATCTCAGCTGGAATGAGCTGTGTGCAAACGCTGAAAGCCAACAGCACTGTCTGTAACAGAAGCAGTTTTGAAGTGGCTATGAATACCTGTCAAGACACATCATTGTTGTTTCTCGTGGCCATTTTAACTGAAGGAGCGCACAAAAAAAAAATGCAATGGAAGCTAATACAGCTGAGCTGAACCTCTTGCCCAGCAGCTGACAGGCTCATCTGCTTGTATGCTTGTGTACATTTTTATAAAGAAACAACAGTATCCTCTTGTGAATCCACCTGAAGTTATGCAGATAACTTTTCAGGTTTATATTTTCTAATTTGGCCCTAAAGCCACTGACTTTATTTACATGTAATACAAGATTTGCTTTATTTTATCCAAACCAAACTTGAAATTTGCAGTAATGTAGTCTCAGAGTGACCTCCAACAGCATGATGTGATTTAAATTCAGCACTTAATTTGCGAAGACAAACAGCTGTAGGCAAATACATTACACAAGACTATTTGTTTTAATTACAATAGTTGCATTAATGCTGAACTGGTCTTCAGTACCACCCACTGTCAAAGCCTTTACAAGCTAAATAATGAACAGCTGTGCTAACTCTGTGACATTTTGCTGTTTTCATTATTTGTGTCAAAATCATTTAGTGAAACAAAAAATAAAAGAGATGCTTGACTTTACAAACTTCAACCTAATTTCATACCAGTCAAATGAAAAGGCTTGCCTGGCGCTGGATTAGTACAAGGGTCACCAATGTTTGTCACCTTAAGCTGGTTGATTTGCTGTTCTTTGACTCGGTGGTGCTGATTTAGAGGACTAGTGTCACTTTGTCTGTTCACTTCATTAGAGTCTAAAACAATAAACCTGTTTATGGTAGCTGAATTTAGTTTAGCTTGAATTAATTCAAAACAACTAAAGTATGGTTCTATACATAATTAAAGTTGTGGGAATTAGGTGGGTGTGGCTGATTGGTAAAGAAACTTAATAAAAAAAGCCCTCAAACAAATACTGATGACGAACTGGAGACTAAAGACCTTGATGAACTATGAGGCCTGATTACAGGCCAGTATTAAACAGGGGAAACTGGTTACAAGACAATGACTAGAGAAAAGTAATTAATAAAACTAAAGCACAGGAATCCTGGAACACAACTGAAAACAAGAAGTCAAAAACAACAAAATCATCTCAGAACTGTGATACAAACAACAAATAGAAAGGTCACAGAAGCATTTTGACACAAACGTTATCCCTTATTTATTAATTTCAAATACCATTTATTTTATTTTTGCACAAACCAGACTGAGCATTTGCAGCTTTAGATGCTAAGTTATGAAACCAGCTAACTGTTCGTGTATGCCTGCTTTTAAAAGCTCAAACTGAAACACTTGAATTCCTTCAAAATCTGTCCAGCATGAAATTCTTTTTTAAGTCAAACATCCTTTAATAATAAATGTAATGTTTGCTTCAAAGACAAAAAGACTAAAATAGCTGATTGCTCTTAGTTAACACATTTATACTGATTTCGAATGGTGCCTAATTAATATTTCTTGTTAATTAGCAATGTAAAAAATAAATAAAAAAAAAACCTTTCATTGGAAGACACTTGTCTTTGACACCTACTTTGTTCAAAGTCTTGTCTGTATGAGATTCTTTTTCATAAGAAATAACAGACAGCTGGGACAGATCAACAAACACAAGACTTTACTTCCTACAGGGATATTCAGAAAACAATTACAAAATGAGAATATTTCAAATCTGTCAAGTGATAATAAAAATAAAACAACTCTAACCACGTGTTTAGAATATTGTCACTGTGTCTCTCTTAAATGTGCGAGGACCACAGAGGAAATAAGTCTGACTCTCGAGTGATCTGCCGCCCTTTTCTCCCGTACAGCTTCATGAACTGCTTGTTGTACTTTAACACTGGAATAAATTTGGAATAAATCTTGTCAACACTGCTGTCATTTCCCCAGAGTACAGCTATTTCAAATGCAGCACAAAGGAGATGGTGAGGCTATTACCTTTGTAGGTAGAAGTGTTTTGATAGCTGTCTTGATAGGAAGGCCTAGCGAAATCTTGTGAATAAAAATATGAAGCAAATGCCAGTCAAAGTGGTTAAATGCCATCTTACAGATCAGGACCTAAAACCTTATTGCAGCCAATTAAAGATAAATATGCTGCTGACTGATTCAAGAAATATTAGGTTATCAGGTCACTTCTATTTTACAGCAATTAGTCTGCGGTGCCGTCAAAGTTCTTGTGAAGGCTGAGCTGCTCAGCAGCACATGGAGAGCTCTAAAGACTTGCTGCGTTACATCAGTTAGTTCAAATCAAAGTCTTTGACCTTTACAGACTGATAGAGTTTCATGTTTGCTGTACAGAGCTTTCAACTGTAGAGGGTTGTACATATCATAGTGAGAACTAATCAGTCATGACCCCAGCAGGCTAATGGAAGGTCTATTTTTTAATAATGTCTTTTGTGTGGTTCTAAATACAGCTTTTATAGTAGTAACTGTTATCTGGTGGCTCCCAGACCAGATCCAGCCCACATGTTTATTCCCTGTCACTCCCTTAATATTATGTTATTCATAAATCATGCACAATTTAATACAAGAATAAGATTTACCTTGTCCTGGAAACAGTTAACGCTCCAAACCCCAGTTCTTAACAAAACAATGTTTCAGGTGATTTGCCTTAGTCATTAAAGCTGTAATCCAGAGTTTTTTCTCAGAGGGCGCCACTGAGGTGGGAAAAAAAAAAAGTCTAGCACCTTTAAGTTCCACCCCTTCTGTTTCCGTGGTACGATATAATGATATCAAGCATCGGCTCTCATATGTGCATGCGCGCCACCTTTGTTACGATGCACATTTCAAAGTTACATTTATGCAATTTATATTTATTTATTTATTTTAATTGTTTCAGTTTCATGTGTCTTCACAGCGTTGTAAACACCTCGTAAACGCTGCCTGCTGTAGTTCTTCAGGATCCAAGCGTGCACATGCTTAGCTGATTGACAGGTTGACCATGCAGATATAGAGCGTTATTGGCTAATGCTGGGCAGTGCTCTGTGAAAATTGCATGTGCCTCTACAGGACAAGGGGCTTTGAGAAAGAAAAAAATATTACACAACCGGGTCAGACTATCACTTTTATGGAGTTTCAAAAAATCCTGAAAAGAGGAAAACTCCAAATTGCAGCTTCAAAGTTGTCAAGTTCAAAATTTCCATAAAAAACTCTTCTCATTATTTTTCATATTTAGTTTTAATCATCTTTTTTTACTTTTTAAAAAATATTTATATGTGTATTATTCAGAAATCACAACAATAAAATAAGCTGTTTAAAAATAGTTGTAAAATACAAAAAGCCTGGAGAGCATAATCTGTTCATGATGGCCGTTTGATAAAATTATAACTAAAGATGCAGCTAATTATGATAATTATTACGTTAATGTGGACAATTACAGCTACAACACTGGTGAGCCTTTACAAAAAAAATGAATAAAGACTAAATGTATGTATTTCATTTAAAAAATGGTCTGTATAGAAATGCAAAATTTTGAATAAAACTAAAAAAGCTGCAAAAACAGAGGGCCCCTTTATTTTAAGTATAAAATATTCACCAATAAGCAGCAAATGGATGACTTTAAGAGTTATGTCAGTACAGCTGATGTGCCAATTGTACAGGAAGTAATGTAAACTTTAATCTCAGTGTGAGGCTTGATGGCAGTTTGATAAGAACTACAGCCAGAGTTACTTTAGTAATGCAGAATTATTGTAGTTTCCTCTTGTGTTTCCAACTTCACATCTTTACTGTTGCAGTAAATTCAATACATGATTAAGAATTACATCTTGTTATATTTTTATTTTCTGGAGGGGATTATCTTCCCATTACCTCCTGGATTATTCACTTGGGGCTCCGAATGTTGTTATAAAACTTGATTTTTTTTTCTACACAATGAAAATATTTGATGTACTTTAGTTGCTACAGCTAAATAAAGACTGTAACATTAATCTGCAGCTTTTAGCTTGCAGCACAGCAGAAACTGAATTATTGATGATTTGTGTCAGCTTTGTGCGTCAGTCATTCTGCTTTGTCTGGAGTCTAACAGGTTAATCAGTCGGCTACATTAAAGCACAGACTTTCACAGGTTGACACATAAAAAATGTATTTGAATTGAGATGATATGATGCTGGATATGCAACACACAACTTAGGCTAGCACTCAAGAGCAAGAGCAACAGACAGAAACAAACAATGCCATTAAATATGAATGTTTGTCTTTCCTCCTAAAACAGTGTATTTGACCAAGTAATGGATTGTTCACATAGCAATTGAGACACAAAGATGAATCTATTCGAGCAAAACAATGTGGTCCTTTGAGAGTTTACGATCACAGCAAAAAACTGTGTATATTGTGAGCATTTCAGGCTGTATACCAACGGAACAAGAGTGGGAGTTCTTAGGAAAATGGGACAAACAGTCATGATAGGCTTGTCTACAGCTTTTACATTTGAAAGTACAATAAACTGGATTTTTTTATTGGGACATCTTGTCTAAAATCATCTCTCACAGCCATGTACTTTTGTCCAAAGTGGCTCCTTCTTTGTTCTCACAGTTCACTTCAAGTTTCTGAGTGACTTGCATCGAGACGAATGACTAGGTAAGGGGCAGGAAACAATCCAGATGCTTGAGAATTCATGAGAGAATCAGTGTTTGCAGGGGGTTTGTGTCCTTAACTGCACAAATTATAGTGGGTAAAAAATGTTGATCATTAGAATAAAATGTCTCAGTCAACACAGAGTACACAATTTATGGTTTATTGCTGCTATCTGGGATAAAAGCTGTGTGCAGTTTTGAATTAATCCTGCAGGAATAGACATCTGTTGCAGGTAAAACAACACACGGTGTTAGTGCTTGTTTGCTGGTTAATGAAGAGTGCAAACATTTGTCTGACTATGTCAAAAACAATTTGTGTAGAGGTGTGAATGAAAGTCTGTTTAGGATACAGCAAGGTCATTTTTTTGCATCTAAAATGTTGCATTAATGAAGTAAAAAGGGTTGCAGGTTGAGATTTATCTAGAACATATTTAAATTAGTGCAACCTAAATAAGTAAAAAAAACCTCTTCCTATGTTTTATTGTTGGTGTCATACTTTTAGGAATTTTCCCAGGTGATAAAACTGTCTGAAAAATGTGTATGTGTGACCCATCATGATATATTTTCTGTCAATGCCCGTTAAGCATGTGTTTTTAATTGTAAACAGAACCTCCATCCATCCATCAGCATCAATAAATCATCCAATGAATCACTGATACTTGTGAATGAATTGATTTCACAGTTACTGTGATGAGAATGAGAGGTGTAAACATGGACAGCCGCTCAACAGAAAATGACATTTTATATCTGTTGTAAAAAAAAAAAAAAAAAAAGCAGTGCTTCCAGGTTATAATAAAAATATTTCCTCTATAGGCATATTTTTAAAGAACTACAGTATTTAAGTGCAAGATCAGAATAACTCATGAAGCCTTCATTTTTCCAAAATCAACATGACTGTTCTGTTGGGCTAAAGTGTCGTCCATCTTTCCTGTTTCTCTCAAGCATCATTTTCCTTTCAGAAACACATTAGAAATGTTTAGGTGAAGAAGCAGAGATGCAGGGAAAAGTGAAAAATTAGTCTGATAATAAAGCCACAGCAGCTGCGATAAGATGAGCATATAAACCCACTAAGATGTCTACAGACAAGCGTGGGAGTCTTTATGTGTATACAAAAAGTGTGACAAATGTTTTTTTTTTTTTTCTTTTAAAGATCACGTATATATAAATCTACTCAATTACACATCCCCTAAGACCTCGATGAGGAATAAAATTGCCCCCTCAGTGTGTTGTTACCATGGGAACCATAAGTAAGGATTAAACGAAGGCCATCTGTTTATTGGAGGTAAAAGACTTGAAAAGACTGAAAACAGATTCTCATATAAGTGTTTTTTATGGTCTCGAAAAATTCAGCTTATATAAGCTTCAGACATCCGCCAAAGTCACTTTTAAACTAAAAGGCTCTACAAATAAAGTATGCTCAGGAGATAAGAAATGGCTGAATTAAAATATAAATCATGTCTAAAAAGGAGTGTTTATGCTGAAGCAAATATCGGAATATGGTAAAAGATGTTATTTTTCAGAGATAACAAAAAGGATGGCTGTAATGATCTACTTAGCTTGAGAAAAAAAAAAAACTGAAAATTCTCCAGCGGTAAAACTCATTATTATACAAGATTGGGTCTCTGCTAACAACAACACACACCTTCTGAGTGTGTGCTGCATTTCAGCTTCACCAAAACCCTTGACAATCAATACAAATTGTATATTTCAAACCTCAGAATGTAGTGATTGGAATGAAGCCCTAACTAATGCTGCAGCTTACATTACCTGGGGCATATTTGTTGTGCCTGTCCCTTCACTGCTCCTAATTGCTAACCAATGCCTAAATGCTAACACCATGAATTTTTCAGTGACTATTAATGAGCAGGAGCTTGGTGAAGACTTTTAATGGATTTGTATTGAATTCTAAACCTTTATTAAGTTGTTGTGAAGTATACTAATAATCCTTGTCTAAAATGCAACATTTTCTAAGTGAAATATTGCTCTCTAATTGCCAAAAGAAACAAAAATAAATGTCTGCTTGTGATATATTTACACAGAAATCATTATTACTTCTTTGTAATGCAGTTTTATGGCTTGCTATTTTCCTCCAAAATCACATGTGATACTTAAAAGAAAATAAATAGTTATAATAACATAACTGCTTAAAAATAAGCAACATTCTACTACATTAAGGAACTGATATAAACTTTTGGAAATGGATTCAGTTTTAACCTGAATAGAACAGACATTCAGGCCTTCAATGTGATTCAAAAAAAGGCTAAAAAATATCAATCATCACAAGTGCAAAATTAGGAAATTTTAGAGCAGCACTGAGCTGTGTACTCTCTTGTAATCCTTTAAAACCCAACAAATTCAGGGAATTTAGAAAACCAGCGTCATGCTTGACCTCTCTCACATGTCTATGCTGCTTTAGTGAAGCACTGTACAAAGCTGGTTTTGACATCTAAATCACTGTTTGGCACACGTGTTGGTAGACAGTCAAATGCGACGCGCGGCTTTTTACAAGCAGTTGGAAAATGTCCGTTTGTGGGGATCAGATGCAATCATTTGGTCTGCTGAATGGTTCTGTTGGGTAAGCCATAATTATTGCATCTGAAGCAGGAGATGATTATTATCAAAATGAGTAATGAAAGAGAAAAACTAATAGAGAGTGGTAAGTGTTCTAATATCAAATGAGGTATGACTAAAGAGATCCGTGGAAATATCAAGCTGCATTAGGTTTCTGAAAACAAACAGTCATTGCTTTCCTAAAGAAACCCAGAAAATGACCCACGAGCCTGAAAACCTAGAATAGGTATATGGTTTCATGCCAGATATATAAAAAAACAACGATCAGCAGAATTTAGAGCATCAGTGAGCAATCCAATGATATCCGAATGTGTTGGAAAACATAAATAGGCTTGCTTGTCCTTTTCATTAAACCGTGTTGTGTTGTCTATTATGTTTTAAAGAATATATGAAGCCAGACACTGAAAATAGAGACAAAAATGCTAATTTACACAGCTCATGTCAGACATCTGAGAAAAGCCTGTGGTGAAAAAAAAAAGACATTTCCTGCAGATTTCTTTACTGCAAAACACAGGGATCTTTGTGTGTTCTATTAGTTTTAATTCTTGGTGACAATGAAAGACAGTAAAAAATAGACACAGTGATCAAAGGCACATCTGGGACTGGTGAGAAGAAAAAGAATTTATCAGTAGATGGAGAAAGTGGGACTGCAATGCACACTGTCTAAAAGCAAAAAAAAATAAAAAACTGCAGAGCCGTTTCTCACGCATCTCCTCTGAGAGCCAGGTGCTCAAAATCACCTGGGGTCACCAACTGTCCTCCCACTTGGATATTTGTGCCCTCTGCAGGCACTATCAATGTTTAAAAGCTTTATAAGCGTGGAGAGACTGAGAGGCAGAGAGGAGCTTTGTCATATAAAACTAAAAGCAAGAGCAAAACACTACCAGAGTGACAATCAGTGAAAGAAAAGACTGGGTTTAGAGAACAGAAACTGGATGGAGAAGGATGGTCATTTTTGTTCACTTTCCAACCACTCTCTCTAAAACCTCTTATTTCAAAACCCCAAAGTGGGTCATTCAATTTGGTCAGTTTGTGTCTCACAAATCGGCTAATTCCAAGCCCTAGCTGTCAGCACACCAAAGCAATGGTATGAAAAATTGATGAGAAACAAAAGGCATTGCTTCAGGAATACCAAATAAATCTCTGGGATCTTAAACTTGAAAACACAGAAAAAAAATAAATAAAAGGCTGTCTGCTAAACGCTGGACAATAAGGTCTTAATTTCTTTAAACAACTCATTTTCTCCAAGGTGCTGTGACTGTGAGTGTACAGCAGATATAATTAAATACTAAGCTGCAACATATGCAGAAGATATAATTACTTGCTAAAGCTCTAGATTTAAAAAGAAAACAAACAGCTTTTTTGTTGGGATGTGGCAGTTTTAAAGATGATGCTTAGTTTTGGTAGCCAGCCAGGTCTTCATGTTGTAACTTAATGAAGCTACAGTACGTGTGTGTATATGTGTGTGTGTGTGTGTGTGTGTGCTTATTACAGGGAGTCACTTTCAGTGTAACTGAGATCCAGAAACCTGCAGCGTAATTACAACCACCATCGGACACAGGTTGGCCTCAGAGGAAGGCCTTGAGAAGAGATGTGTCATCACTAAGTGTCAGTGTTTTTTTGGGAGGAAACAGCAAACAGCAAAAAATGGGAATCCTGATTTTGGGAAAGTGACACAGAAACACAATGAAACCTGGTTTAAATTGTCTGTGAAAAGTCTGATTCACGGCCTTACAGAAGATTTTTAGGGGATGAAACTTTGTACAGTCTGTCTGTGCTGGTGACACCATCAAACTAATGAGTGGAACATCTCAAACCTATGAAAAAGTAATCAGTCCGAAAATAATAATTATATATATAAAGAGATGTGTTAATAAAATACAGTACAAAAGTATAGATGTTAGATTTTATTGTGTAATCCAATTATATTCTCAAAATAATTATAAGAGTAATGACATTTGCACATGACACCTGTTGTACTTAGAGCCTCCACCGGAGGGCAGCAGGCGTGAACAGGATACAGTACGTTGTTGAGGAAAGTACAGTAAATTATCGCTATAGCGGACACTGATGGGACCAGACGTTTTGTCCGTTATGGTGGGTTGTCCTCCCCAGAGGGGTGTCCAGGTGTCCGTAAACCATTATCACGGACATTTCCTTGGTACATCAGCCTATTTTATGAACTAGCACATGGTCAGATCCCCTTCTGAATTTGTCTCTAACTTGGAATAAAATTTAATGGATACTTGTTAATTTTCTGAGGTAATTTCACAGAGGGACCCGTGATCACTGTCCGTTAGCGGAGTGAATTTTCACAGATTTTACTTTTTTGTCCGTTGTCTTGAACAGTGGGGTGTCCGCTCCAGAAGGGTTATATAAGTAGTAAAAACGCTTGGTCGGACCCAAACCTGTTCGTTGGACAGGGGTGTACACAGGGCGAAGTAAGAGGAAGAGCTTCCAGAATGTTAGAAATAGATTCATCATATGATCATTTGCTGCTATGAGGTAATAATCATGTGAAATACTGTAAGATGGAAGTTTGTGAATTATCTGCCAGAACAATATTTATTTTTGTTGTAGTTTGCATGTTTGGTTGACTGCCGTTTAAATAACTTTAAATTATGGCAAGCAGTAGAGTAAAGATTTTTAGCTTACTTTGCATTCACTTGGTACAAGTTGGCTAAACTTAATTTCTTCTGCCTCTCAGCTCAAATTCTGAAAAATAACCCAAAGTGACATAAACTAAAACACACGTACCAGCTTCATATAAAATGCACAATATGTAAATCACCTTTATTTTTCACAACCAATATATGGAATGTATGTATTATATGATTTGTGCCTATATTCAGTAGAGGTTTTCATCAAACACTGTCTCATTAATGGTGACATCATTAGGCTGTATGTTTTGGGAGCAGTACTCAGCCGTGTGACAAAGCTGTCAGGTATGTGACATCATGGAAAATTTGCATTTGAAAACATTGTTTTATTTTTCCACAGTGGGCAGGATGAAACACCAACGCTCTGTGTTTTATGTACATTTCAAGTAGTCACTGTTGGCCATGTCACAATCCTGAGCGCAGCACTGTGAAAGCAACCCACTGTGCTGTAAACGAGATGAGATGACTCCTGTTGAGGGGTGGCTGCGAAACGTGTCTCTTGTTGTGTGTCTCTGACCTTCTGATGATCGAGCCACAGGCCCAGGATGGCATTTCTTTTTTTTTTTTTTTCCAAAAATGCAACACAAGTCAAAGCGCTAAGGGAGGAGATGTGAGCTGCTAAAAGTGTGGCACACAAAACCTCATTTTAATAGCACCTTGCTGAAGTGATCACAAAATCCCTCAGACATTAGGGAGGTTGCCGGCCTCTCATTTTAATTACCTGAAAATCCAGAAGCCAGACATTATTAACACAGCCTCCAGATTCTTTGATGGCATTCATCATTTGAAAAAGAGCGATAAAACTGTCAAATACTGCTAACCCCCCTCTAAACTGATTTTCAGCTAATCCAGCTGGGACAGAGAGACTGAATGGATAAACACTGAATAAAACTGAGCAAGCAAACAATTTTAGCTTCTGCTCAAATTAAGTCTTAAAGTAAACAGTCCTGTCAAATCATGAAAGCTGTCCCTAAGTTGTTATACTGCAGGAAAAAGCTTTCACTTCGGATCGGGATGAAAACTGCAAACCAGGATGAGGTTTTATTTACGTAATGGACATTGCTGCTGTTGTTTACTAGAGAAAATTTGACCCACAAAGACTGAAATAACCCCCTTTTATGCACCGGTTCTTTTGTTTTTTTTAAAGAAAACACTCTATTGTTACTGTTGTAAGAAATGTGCCCGGGGTGAAAAAGCGCTAAAAGCTGAGGTTTTAGCTAAGCTAAGTCTTCTCAAAGATTGTGGCAAATCTAAAGCATGTTTATTGACACGGAAACACAGTCAGACGATGTTGGCGTAGATGATGGATGAGCATTTCTTCTTTAGTAATTAATGAGGTCAAAGATTCAAAGAACATCTCATAATTTCTCAGATGTTTTCCAGATTTTTGAAGGTCTCAAAACAAAAGAAAAACATGTTACACATAATATTTAGTAGTTTTTATATAACTTCATAGGTTCAGAGGTTCAATAATTATTATTACCTGTGCTTATTGTTCATGAAAAAGGATGTGACAGCAAAAAAAAACATAATATTGCTGTTTGAATGAATATTGTTTTAATTTTACAGCAGTTGCATTTACCAAAAAGGTTTGTACAGTCTGACATGGATGTGATTGTTTATATTCTCACCTTCAACCAAGATCAAGTTCAAATATCCCACTTACAGGTCTGTTTTTTTTAGGTCAGATATTCTGACCTCCTTCCGCAATCCAAAAACATGCATCTTAGGTTAATTGGTGATTTTCAGTTTTACTCTATAGTGAGAGTGTGTATTTCTCTCTTAATCATATGACACGGTGTACTTTGCTTCTGGCTAAAAAAAATAGGTCACGCTAACAATTTTTAATAAAAACTGGGGTCATTAACATCAGTCCCACAACAGCACATGGTCTCACGCTGAAGTTGGAACATCAGAAGCTTAGCTTTTTATCTGTCTCGCTTCATTACCTCAGAAAAAAAATCATAAACCTTTCTGGAAGCTAATTAATAGGTAGCAGAGCTTCCACTTTCCAAAACTTCTGCAATCAATTTCCTGAACTCATCCTCTCAGGTGCTGCCATTATAGGAAGGATCAGTGGTGTCAGATCACACTGCATTTTTTTTAGTTTCTAGGACAAACCTTTCATCATTCATGGTGAAAATCTACAACCATGTTACACATCCTACTGTGCTATCTGAACTTTAGGTACCAAAGGGAAGTAATGAACTATTGTGAGGGAAGATCCGTTTTTTTCTTTTTGATTAATGATTTCTTTCTGTCTTTTTGCAATAGTTTCAACACTCTTCTCTTGTCCACTTACCATAAGTCTCACTTAAGATAGTGTCAGTGGGAGAGCTTTCTAAGCCCTTTTAACATCTCTCTGTTCTTCAGACACTATTTCTCTCCAACAGGAAGCTCATGCTTTAACTGGAATCATTTGGTTTTTAAAAAATTAAACTTTAAGCACAAACCAAATCTCAATAACTGGATGGTTTTCATAAAACACACAGCAATTATAACAATTTCTACTTCGATATGCAGTAATAATATGAATATTTATTTCATGACAGATTTTCTCTTGAGTGTTGTTTTCATTGCAGTAAACAACAGCCTGAAACCCTGATTAAACTTTGTGATTTTCAGAAAACTGAAATAAAACATGTCTTTGAAGGGAAGGAAAAAAGAAAAGCGAGCTCAGTTAATTTACTGCAGAGAGCAGGAAAAAGGAAAACTTGAAAGACACAAGTTTACCAGAGTGAAACAAGGCAGCGCACAATGAATCATCTGTTTCACTTTGAACTTTTGAAGAGCAGATAGAGCAAGAAGAACAGCTACTGGGAGAAAATAAACACTATTTAACAGGGGGAAAAATTACATGTGAAGCGTTTTTAATTTTTTCACACTTAACAGTATAAACTGGTCACCAGTTTCATTTTGTCAAATTATCAAAGCAATTGCTGCTGTAAACCTATTTTCTATCTAGATGTGTTTTATTAAAATGACACTGTGCTCTGATCTGTAAAATAGCTTTTTAATATTTTAGCTACATTTTAGAGCGACTGTTGCTGTGGCATTTATGCCTTTTGCTTTTAGAGTGCAATTGTGCCATTTGGGTTTCCACATCAGCTAGCTAAAGTGATTCAAATAATTAGAGCCGACCAATGCTAATATAGGAAACATTTGATTTTTTGCGAGACAGGTTAACATTAGTGCACATTTTACAAGAGAAAGATTCTCATCCTCCCTCAAATTTCCTGTTTGAAATGACTTGTTCTGTGATAATGAGGTGAAAAGCTGTTCTGAGATAACGTGAGAGAACCTTCACTACTTGACATGCAGCGAATATTCTGTACATTTAATACATGTAATGTAATTTCAAAAAGGTTCATGGTGCATTTATATAAAAAACTAAAGATTTAAAGATTGTTTATGACAACAATAATGTTATTTTTTTCTATTATAACAGGTTGATAATGTGAAAGAGAATCTTCTCTGATTGTTTCTACAATGATTAAACCTTAAATTAGATATAAAAGACAAAAGATAAGGCGTAAATGATAATGCTGCAGCTTGTCTCTCTTTAATCAAGTTGAAAAAATATAATAAAGAAGGATTAAATAATTCAAAACTGTTTTATATATTCTGCACTGGAATTAAATTTTGTTTTTTCTACTATATTTGAGTCATAAAGCTTCTAAGAGCAAATACAAATGTTCTGTCAATAAAGCTAATTCATTCAGATTCATAATCAAACAACTTTATATTCATAAGAATGTTATTAATTTGTACATGCATATGTTTTTTTAACAAAGTAAATAGAAAAGCAAGGAAACATTAAAAATGTGTGGTAACACTATATTCTGTGGTTAGATAAAAAAAGTGGATTTTCAGTGAAAAATCCAAGCAATAAAAAGGTAACAGCAGGGATCATGTTGAGAGGCTTCACAAATCTGTTACTGCGAACAACACAATCATTCTTGATTTCAAAAGTAAAAGAAATGTAAACCTTGTAGAGACACCCCCATGAAAAGTCAAACCCTCTCCAGGGTCATCAGGATTCATCACTCTGCCAATATGAATGCCTCTATTGTTCTGCTTCATCCACTCAGGTCCAAAGTAAAGGGCCGACTGATGAGCAGACCAACACAACCATCCCCGGAGACGTGCAGCTGTGTGTTATATTACAGAGTTATAGCATGTTTTTGTCTCATTTCATCTAAGCCAATAAGGAAGCTGGAGTGCATCACTATGATAACAAACAAAAAAAAAATCTTAACACATTAAAAAAAAATGTTGATCTAAAAAAAAGGATACTTTCTTTGCTTTTCATTTGTATTTAGTTGGATTCTCCAGTAAGGAGCGATCCACAAAGCACCTGTTTTAAACCAGTTAAGAAGAAAAGCAACTTTATTTTAAGGATATGTTGTCATGTATTTATTTTCTCCAGGGCCCTTTTGTGACAGAAACAAGTTGATGACAGAACCAGTAACATGTCAGAGAGCAGTATATTAAGTCTGTGGGACACACAATGAAATGTTCATACATAAAATGTTCACTTTTTACAGGCTTGGACAAATAACTCCCGCTTTAACAGATTTAAATGAGCTCACAACAGACACCCTGATTACTGAGCCGCACTTAGATAATTATTAGTTAGCTTAGGTTAGAAGCCCTCGCTTCACCAATTTCCATTCGTAATGTGCAAATGCGTGTGTCATTTACTGAATGCCTGTTAGTAAATGACACTAAATGCATTTGAAGGCACTCTGACAGGAAAAAAAAGGAGGTAACTGTTATCTCGGCACTTGTCACATTTTAATGTAAGATAAGAGAAACTCACGCAAGCAACTCAAACAATTATTAAATACAGAAACAACCATTTTTACCTCACACCATTATCCTAACTTCATGATCATTATTATGTTTTTTTTTGCCTTTCATTAATCTCGCCCACATTTGCATTTCTATCCAAGTTGATAGGATGTGACACGCGGAAAAAAAAAATCTTGTCATATCAGAGCACAATAATTGTCAGTCAGTTTGGCAATTCAAACCAGGAAAAGTGAGACAGAGGGTGTGTAAACAGCATAAAGATGTATTATAAACAGCTCATCTTGCCTGTTGTATAAGGGTGTAATTAATTGTCACAGTAAACCATCTTGTATGCCTTCCACATTGAATAGGGACAAAAAAAACAGAAGCACAACAGAGCTAGTTGTCTTCGATATTGGATATTGCTCACCGTGCTCACAGAATCACTAATGAACTTCATCCTCTTTCATGCTAATGGTTATCAGGGTGAATTCATTCCCTCGGTCTTTGTATGTAATTATTGATTTTCCCAAGAAGGTGGGGTGTATAAAGCCCAGTAAACAGCAGGTAATTAGTATTTCTGGACCTTTTGGCAGGATAATGTTCTGTGTTGCTTCTATTTGTATGCATGAAGGCAGCGAATGTGAGAATTCTTTTCACACTCCAAGATAACATGAACCACAAAGAGCTGCTACCTGAAGCCCAGTTTTATCTACATTCTAACAATTAGAATTTACAACTGGACGCTGCTGATGTCGTCAATTAACATAAAAAAAAAACAAAATGAAAAACAATCTTCCTTGAGAATAGCTGGCTACAAGAAAGAAGTTTCTCTTTATTCCTCTGTGTGGCTGAACGTGGGAAGGAATGTTTTTTTCATCTTTTGTCCAACATACCTACATTATTCTCATTATAATGATTCATCTGAAGCTTTTCAAGAACCACAATGTGTGAGTCCGTCTTTCCCAGAGGATCAGTGGTACAAATTAAATATAATTTAACGAGTAGGCTCTCAAATTCATACAGTTTCTTTTTCCGGTATTTGGGATCTATTGTTAGTTTGTGGTTTAAATGATGCCAGTAAAAGGATGTGAAGATGATATAAAAAATACTAAATATCCCCTTTATAATGATTTCTTTTGGGATCAAATCTGACACGGTTTAATACAAATACTCCTATAACAAGTCCAGTTTTACAGACATTTTGATGATTAATCTGTAAGGTGGTTGGTAATGAGGAAACATGCCCTTTCATTCAGAAAAAAAATCAGTGTGAGTCCAGGTTTTTTCTTACACTTACCTGAAAATGTGTCGATATTTTATCCAGCAGTAACAGTGATCCACTCGTTGAATGCTTTTGGGTTGTAGCTGAAGATTATTTCAATATCTAATTTAATCTGTGGTGATCAAATTTCATCTCAATCATTAAACAATTAGTTTCTGTTTGAAAAAAGTACAATTCTGATTACAAATTAATATTTTTAAAGCCCAGATTGTCCTACAAAGAGCTTTTCTGATCCCAAATATGTCGATGTTGTATGTTTTGAGAAACAAGTCTGTAAAAATAGAAGCATTATGATAAGCTATGAATTAATCTTTCATAAAACTGCTTATCTTTGATGATTCATCTCAAAGTTTCAGTGTCAAGTGTCTGTGTGTTATGCGATCAAACCACATGACCTTCTGTGTTGTAAATTGAAAAAAACATCTCTCAAGTAAGAGCCGATTCTTTACCGAGGACGAGACGAGCCGACTCCAGACGGCGAGAGCCAAAAGCTTCAGCTGCTCCTGCTGAAAATCTGTGCAGTGTAGGGTGGGACTTTGTTTTTTGACTGACATAACATACAGCGAGTCACATAAAAACACAGATTAGGATCATTTCATTAAATGAAATAAGGTGGCAGATGCTCTAAAGACAGTACATGTGGTTGCACAGGTCACAACACAGAGAGATGGGGAGCCATGTAAAGGGGGAGAAGAAGAGGAATAAGGCTCTAATTAAAACATGCCACAAATAATTTTAATTTCTAAATTAAGTTAGAATTAAAGACTCCTAGTGATGTTAAATTGGAAACCAATTGGGTTTTAAAAAAAGGTGGGTTGGTGTGAGTTACTGTACAGTTCAGAACCATTTTCAGTTGTTGACCAGATACCGAGAGCTTTGTCCTGTGAGACTTTTTGCTTTTTAGGTCTAATGCATTATGAAGGCGCTGGGATTTCCAGTACAGTTGTTGCTAAAAACACATATCTGGAGACTGTATTTGAAACAGGTGTCCTTTTCTTGTGGAACACAGGAACAATAACGATATCTATTTTCTTATCTTTTAACTTTAACGATTTATCTTCTTGCAGTTCGGAGCTCTGATTATAAAACACTCTGGAAGTGGGATGCACAGACACGCCGCGAGCACAGTGTCGGGCTGTGACTGTGTATTTGTTGTCCAATGTTAGCAGACGTGTGACTTGTATTTCCATCCAGAAGCAAACACTTATGAACTAAAATCCAATTTTAAACAGCATCTCATGCAGGGTAAAATGGAAAACTAATTTGTGCAGGTTGGTGGAGCATCACCTCTGCTGACAGAGCGAGGATGACCTGTTGTTGGTCTGGAAGAATACAACAAACTTCCATGAAATGCAGCATAGCCTTAATGGACGTTTGCTGTGGATCACTCACTCTGAAATGTCAACACTTTTTTTTTCATACTTTTCAGCAGCGAGGCAACACAGAGTCACTTGCAGCTCTGCATGTGTATGCATCATTCATAGGCCAGTGACGACACACACACACAAATAATGATCCCTGGAAACAGGAAAATTGCTGCAGCTTGTGAGAATCAGCTTAAATTTGGCAAAAACCATAAGAGAGTTGTGATGAAATAAATATCTGTTATATATTATAGATCCAAAATACATCCCAAACTCTCCAAAACTGTCAGTGTTTCTACAATTTCAAACATAAAACTTAGGCTGTCAAAAGTTTTGAGAGCTGAGTGCCACATTGAAGAAAAAAAACATCCACACAAATCAAACTTTCTCATAGAATGGAAGAAACTGGACTATATAGATTAAAAAGTATGTGCTTTTTTCTGATTTCTTCAAGACTGTGGAAAAATTTGTTTAGTTTGATGCTCTGAAACAACTGATTTTATTCACTTATGAGAGAATTTACCATCACTGTTTTAGCTTCAGTTATACTGTTTTTGAAAATATATTTGAATTTAAAAGGATTTCAGATTTTAAAAAGAGGTATGCAAACGTTTGGTTACTTTTATAGCTGCAGAAAAAAAAGCTTTTCAGTTTGTATTTGCTCAATACAAACAAAATGGATGAAATTAGTTTATAGACCTGCTGGTGGGTAAGTTGATAGCAAACACCACCTGTAATGGATTATGTTGTTTCTATCCTCCTCCTGCAAGCAGACACTAAATGAAGTTTATAAAACAAGAGGCAACATGAGGGTTTGTGACAAAAAATATGACAAGATAGGAAAATAAAGAAGTTCTCTGCAACTTAGAATGAAAAACATTTTTTTTTTTACTTAATTTTCATTGATATATTGCCAATTGAGTGGCATGCCACGCTGCAAAAACCTTCACTGTTGATTAAAAGTGGCAACAAGCAGAAAAGCTTTTCTTTCCTTTAAAGACAAAAACCACAAAACAATCAACACTACATTTAAATTTTGGGATAAACACAAAAGCTGTTTATAAAGATGAGACAATGAAATTGACATGATTTTATTTTAGGTTTTAATGTATTTAATTATGACTATGATGAATAAATCATTGTAAAATTCAAGCAAATAGGTGTTTTTAGTTTGTCGGAGGTATCATCATGTTATTTAGTTCGACAAAATACAGAACTTAAATTTATTTTTTTTATGGATTTAGTTATTATATGATTATTCTGTATTTATTTAGCATTAAATTCAAATAAAAATAATTAAAACAATGCTTTTACTTCATTTAACAACTTTGATGTCTTAAAAACATCCCCCATGTGAAAGCTTTCCATCATTAAATTGTAAAATCTGATGCATAATTCAACCGCCATCAATTTTTCAAGTCTAAATATGAAGGAAACACCAACTAAATTAAACATTTTTTTTGTCCTTACTATAAGCATTGCAGCTAAACAGTCGTGTGGCGTGATGTTGCTGCCTCAGTCCCTGATGGACAGGCTGCCTCGGCTCTCAGCTGTCTTCTTTTGACAACACATGACCTGATTGATTACATCCCCTGCCAGTCTCACAGAGAACTGCCAATATTTACTGTCTTGCCAAAAGAAAGGCATCAAATGTGTCTCTACAACTACAAAGTTAACTGCTGAGTTAACTCTACCATGGGTCTGAAATTTTTCTACACTCCAGGCTTCATCGGTCTAAATTTTGGCCTGAATAAAGTTATCAACAGCTTGATGTTTTTCAGGAGGAGTTAAAAGAGAGCGAGATAAGTGGAGACACAATGACAGAGAGCTATAGGATGTGAGAAGGAAAGACACGTCTCAGCTATGGGATAATTACTCTACTACTGTTTGATGTTGTCTCTTACTGAAAAAGCGACCAGGGCATCATAAAAAGAAAGTTAGAAGCCATAACTGCATCTCTTTAAACTCTCTGAGCTTTGTATATAGAGAAAAAAACAATCTTTGATTAAAAAAACAAATATGATGAATGGTGACGATCAGGTGTGTCTATTAAGAAAACATAGTTATCTTTCTAATTAATTCCTCCGCACACTTTTCACTATAGAATCTCAAATTACAGAAAGCAAATTGCTTTGTAATTGGGTGCTAAAAGTTAGACAATTAGGACTATATTTTCTTTTCTACAGTAACAGCTGCATGTAAATGAGTTTTAATGGCTGTTATCACTTACCTGTGTGAATGGCATGCTGAAACCACTGAGGGACAATTTAACTGGCAAATTCCTCCGTCAGGAATAACAAATAGTCGTGCAGAGCGAATGTTAAAGAGTTGAGTTCTTAAAACACCAAACTCTTCTTACACATAAACATAATGTCTCAAGGGTGTGATTGCACCTTCCTGCTCAGTAAATAATTAAATTGTAATAATAAAAGAAGTTTTATTATTTCTTTTTTTTTTTTTTTTGGTTCCCCGGATATTTTGTTGGTGAAAATATTAAGTGAAGCTAAGGTGAGCAGTCATTCGTACTATATTCTCTTTTTAAAGGCAGGGAAGCAGAGAGAATCTTTGGAAAGTAAAGACTTCCCTTCAGTTCTTTCTCTGTACCTCCTGGCGATCACTTATCAGCAGGCAAATCAGCTTAGTCATTGACCTCATGCCCTCTGGCACTCATTAGTGCAGCATGTGACAGTGATGGAAGGGTGGGCTTGTCCTCGAATGTGCTGCTCACACAGGGAATACACTGTTCACAACTAGTGGGTGGCGAGATTAGTGAGTACCAGAGAGAGAGCTCTCTGGTGCGCTGTGCCCCGGGCAATCTTTTTTCTTTCTTTGCCTCCTCCTGCCAAAACCCTTATTCCACCTTTTTCTCTTCCAGTTATTCTATTCTTGTTAGCCTGGATATTGAAGGAGAAACTAGAATTGGAGAGTGGATTCACTGAGTGATGTCATGTAGCTCAGGCAACCACTCAAGGCTTTATGGGACCCAATGTGCTGACTGCACTGAAATGAGAGAGGATCAGCTGTGGCTTTCTAACTCTTTCTATAGCATCACGGGCCATGCACAGTGTGCCATCTTCGGAAATCCCCCCAGGGCTCCTGTGGCCGTGCATTTGTTGTGTGGTGGTTACAAGCTAAAGCCTGACAAACAACACTGTGTACCTTTTAGTCCATAAAAGTAAACTGAAGTAACTTTAAATAAATTATTCAAAACTCCTATAATGTCATACTAGTCATAAAATTGTGTGTCATACTTTTATATCGAGTGGAGCATTTTAAAGGTGCAGTTTGGTAGAAGTTTATGGATCAACTCCAAGTGTTACTGGAGTATTTATATTTTTGAAAGGTGCAGTTTGTACAAATAATAAAAAAAGTGTAATTTTGTGTTACAGGACATGAAGCCAGCCTCTTACTGGGCTGTGACTTTTGGGAACAAGCTGCAAGACACAAAATAGTGACAACATTTTCCTAAAATCAGTTCAAGCAATGTGAACTGTTACATCAAATACCAGGGACAAGTTTAATACATGGTGAAGTCATGTGGGGCAAAATAATTATAAATAATTTACAACATTACTATTATTATTATTATTATTATTATTATTATTATTATTATTATTATTATTATTATTATTATTATTATTATTATTAGTTTAGTTACAAATGCTTGTGATCATGTTCTCAATTCACACTCCTTTTATTTTGTAATTTTGTTCCTCCTTTCCTATTTGCTCACATTTCTTGCACTTTCTGACTGACAGGCACTAAATTGAGAAGTGTTCCAGAAGGAGTTCAAATACCCTTGATGATTCTGTGACTATTTTGAGAGGGCATTCGTTGAGGACATTATGTGATTGGCCTATGAATTATACACAAGGAGAGTGCTAAAGGGTTGTGTGTCCGGAGTTTTATTCTGCATCACAATCATTGTCTCATTTACTAGTTCAGGTCCTTAAATAACACAGTCAAGCACATGGAAATAAGTGCCCATTCATTACTAAATATCTGATTGCAAACTGCATCAAATCCTTTGATTATATTCCCCATGACTTTATTTTATCTATAGATTTTATACATCTTTTTGCAGAAAAGTATGAAATCACATAACAGTCTTTGTTTTCATTTTCTTGCCCCTTTGCCATGTTTCATTGATGTGCTATTACAGAAAAGCAAAGACCTAAAACCCCAAACTGGCTGATGATGCTCAGCACTGACAAGTCTTTTGATTTTTCATGCTCATATACTTCACAAGGTTTCACAGTTAGAAGGTTTCACTTTGCATTTTGGGTCATCAACTGCCTCTACATTCAACACAATAGACCTCTAACGGTAGATAAAAACATTCCAGGCTGTGAACATATAGATTTAATTAATATAATAAGGACAATTAAATGTTTTCTGATGGTAAAAAAAAAAAAAAAAAAATCTTTACCATTTACTCCCACTCTATAAAAACTAACTGATTCATTCCAAAAAGAGTTGTACATAGGACTAACACATCCCTTCCCACCTTTTCCCACCTGGAAATGGGTTTTTATGGCTAATATTCCTGTAGGTGTAGCCACTGACACATGTGGATGAATCTTTTTTAGTCTGTTGGCTTCTTTAAATACCTTAGAGTTGTGTTAATATACAAAACTTTTACAGCAGCATATGTATGCACATTAGTAACAAGTAATTACTGACCAACAACAACAAAAAGAGCCTTGAGCCAGTAGGATCTATGGCTACGTTTACTTTTCAGTATAGGTAGGTGTGAACACTAAGGGATACTGTGCACCACTTACTATATTCTCTGATTAAACTGGTTAGACAGAAAGTCCCCTGATGTTTAATCAGCTCCTCCAGACCATAACCCCAGTAAGGCAGAGTGCAAACATCCAGTTCTGTCTTTTCTATAATTCCACACAATCTCTTATTCAACCAGCATGACAAGAGCAGACATGAGAGCAGAAGTGTGTGTGTGTGTGTGTTTGCATGTATGTGTATATCCCCACAAAGAATTGCACTAATGCAGGGCTGTAAGGAATGACAAAGGAAGGAACTACAGAGAGAGGTTAAATAAAGGAATATCACAACCTCTAACATTTATTTTAATTGGCTGTTTAGTGATGTAATTACACTGACTGAGAAACAATTTTGCTAAATTTATGACCTTGATTGCTGTTAATAGTATCCAAATTGACATTGGAACTTTGGAGTTGTGGTGTCCTTATTATTCAATAATGAAATTCAGTTTACTCAATAAAACAAGAAAGACAAAATGTTAAGTAGCACTAAAGGGTATAATGTTTGTCAGCTTTAAGTAACTTACCGGTCAAGTACCAACAACCTAATGTGATTTCGGTAGTTGTGAGTAAAAGCTTTATCCTAATATTTTAAATATACATATAGTTTAACATTAAAAATGAAGGGTTCAAGAGAGTATCCAGTGTTTTTAAAGTGATATTACTGATTCGGTGCATCCCTCTGATGTCTGTTTCAGTGAGCTGCACGACTAAATAAAATCACTGACATACTCTCTAATGGAATTTAAACATTGTATTACACTTTTGAGGAAAATGTAAATTACAATGAACAGCGGAGTTAACAAATGTCATTTGAAATTGACATCAAAGCAGAGAAAAAATGATAAACTTCACTTGAGAATCAGTATTTTTGCCTTCAGCAGCAGTCAAACCCTTCAGCTATTCTTTAGTTCCTGATAAAACAAGCAGAGATCTGAGCAGCTCAGAAGACTCAGAAGGAAAGTCGGAGTCAGTTAAAAAGTGCTGGCAGAGCTCACTCAACAGATCAAAGTGTGAGGCTTTGTCCTGTATGAGATCAGTCGGTGAAAATGGGACCAGGAACTGGCAGACTCAGCTCTTTTCCTCTGTAATAGGTTGATGCAGTTTTGTCACTAAACCTGTCAGAGCCTGTAACAGCAGGGAAGATGCACAGCCGGTAGCTCTGTTATGTTTTACTGATGGTACTGTAAATAGCAACCAAAAGATTGTTGCAAATACAGATTGATTCTCAAACCTGATGTATTAAATGTGAACACTTAATGCAGGACTGCGTAAAATTTGCTTTTGGGCTTTGGCAGAAGCAAGGCCTGCCGGTGTGTGAGGCAGTTCTGTGACAGTTACCCACTGCCAAAACAGCCAACAAGGGTATCCAAAGGAAACAAGACATGCCCTCCTTTTCCAATTAGAAATTAATGTACCATCCGATTATTTTTAATCCAGTAAAGCTAAGAACCCTTATCACTTTAATATTTAACATGCAGTGCCACCTGCAGTGGGAAACTATTGTCTTCTTGTTTTCTCATGCAAATTAACAGCATAAACACTGTTTCTATGTGATTTTAATGTTCAGTCCTGCTGGGTTTCGTCTTTAAAAGTTTTATTCCTTTCACTGAGAATAAAGTACCAAAACCGTTTTACATGATACGCTTCACCACTTCAACACATCTTTTCAGCTCTGGCAGCAAATCATTGTCGGTTAATGTCAGCGTTATTGCTTGGATGGGATGTAGCTGTGGCAACCAGACTCAATATAAACAGACAATTGTAGTAAAAAAGGCATTTACTTGTAAGTTAAAGTAACAGACTACATCTTTAAAAGCATGGTTTTTAAAGAGGCTCCTCCATTAAAAAAAAACTGTTTTTCTGAGGTTTCTGTTGAATATTTTAGCTCCACAGGTGTTCTTACCTTCATAGTGGGTGTGAAAACAGGTCAACAACTTCTCTTTCAGTTTTAATCTCTCAAACTACGCAGGTGGTGATAAAACCCGAGTTCGAACGGCCGGTACTTGTTTTGTCAGAACTCCTTTGTTCGTTAGTATTCAGCAGCTCCTGCAGTTGAAACCACGCCTAGCATGCTGCTGGCTAAAAGCTGTAAGACGTAGCAGACAGGAAGAGAGAACGCCTGATGTTACCCTGCGCAGCGGGGCAGGAAACAGCATGCCTTGCTCTCATAGGCTAGTTCGTTAGTCAATCTGAGTCCAGCAAATTCGAATAATGAATATGAACGAGCTGCTGACGAAGTCTGACGGAAAGATTAAGTTCAGTATTGCAGTATGTTTTTGATATAAAGGTGAGACGATGGAGGGTCTGTAAAGCTCTCACCTTAAAAAGACTGACATGA
Organism: Pachypanchax playfairii; assembly: GCA_006937955.1. NCBI lineage: Eukaryota > Metazoa > Chordata > Actinopteri > Cyprinodontiformes > Aplocheilidae > Pachypanchax > Pachypanchax playfairii. The sequence goes on from SSNP01000054.1 coordinate 93,093, forward strand.
CGAGCTGCTTCATGAATACAGTTAGAATATCTGTTTCATTGAATAGATCCATTTATTGTTGCATACTGTATACCAAGGACTCTTATACTGCATGTATAATAATGCAGAAAAGCCTCAGACTGAAAAGACAGACAGTACAATATTCCTTCTTTTTGTATCTATTATGTTCTGATTCAGAAATCCTCAAAGGAGAAAATAAAGAAGATTTACTTTGTACAGCAGAATGTAGGCCATAAGCCTTAAAGCAAAGGTCAAACCCCAGAGAATATTCTCCGACCAACTCTGGAAAAGAATCAGAGAAAAACCACTAAACCCACACTCATCTTCTGGGGATTTTATCCTCTACTGTTATTACATTCAGTGGTAAAACAAACACATACATGAGTGAACAAACGTAATTACATTATTATGTTATGTAAGACATTATTCTTCTTTTCGTTCTTTTCTTCTCCACTTTAATTTAATCATTGTGGTTTTTTTGTTCTGTTTTAGGTCAACGTATAACATCTAACTTTTATACATGCACTATAGAAAATGTAAAATAATCCAAACTAATAAATACCTTTTTTGTTTTGTTTGTTTGTTGTTATTTTTAGATGCTAAGTGTGTTGTTAAATTAAATAATATATTATAATATTTTTGGAACCTTTTTAGTTAGTTGGTAATTTCAGCCCATTTGTTTGTTATTTATTCAGGCTGGATTCAAACATCTGTTGAGTGGCTTTGTTACTCATTTTCTGAGATACAAGTCAGAGCTTGAACTCCACAAAGGTAACGCACAAAATCGTGCAACACAGTTTCCCTGTCAGTTTTCGCTCTTGTAAATCTGGTTCTGCTGTGAATACATTTGTAAATCAATATTTCTCTCTAATGAATTTCCAGTTGAAGAACAGTAGTGTGGCTAATTAGTTAAAATATTTGCATAAAATGTTTGATAAATCCGTTGTTCATTTTATATCACTTAGAACAAAAATTTAAAGAAATAGCCTATTACACTGGCTTTGTGTCTGTATATGTCAGCTTGTTATTTAGCCAAGTTGATTCAGAAAACAAAGATACGTCATTCAGTCAGTCGTCAGCTCACAAAATTCATTGTAAACAAAGACCCTTCAGTGATAAATAAAACTTCTGCATTGAAAAAAGAGAATATTTTTACATGTGAAAATCTTTCATACTGACTTGTGCATATCTTTATTTTGAAATCATGTTCATGGACTTTCTGCTGAGCTGTGCAGAACTCTTATATTTTGTATATGAGACAACCAGTGGATGAATAGTTAGACTGGTTTGCAGCACTTCCCTGGTCCAAGTGAAACACAAATGTACGATCCATTTAAGTCCATGTGAGCGTTTAAGTGCACTTCTGTGTCTCATCCGGCCATGTTGACCTGTGTGTCCAGCCTCGATCAGAGACTTGAAACCGACAGGTATCATTACAGTCTGGATGAATGAGAACAAGAATAAAGTTGGAGATTACAAAATTCTCCCATCACCCATATTAACAACGCACATTAAAATGTGCCTGAAGCATTTACCTCAATTTAATTTGAGTTAAATTTCAAGGTCAGATCAAGATTATTTCTGATCTTTCAAAAAGTCTCAATGTTTCAGTTTATAAAGCAGAACTTGATTTATACTCACTTCAACTAATTAATTCAACAATGCAGAGTTTGTGTTTTATCTAGTGAATTAGATAATTCTTTGATTTATAAATAATTATTTTCTTGTGCTTTCTGCTTCTTTTTAGAGCAGAATTTGAGTTTGTTCAGTTGCTAGATAATTGTTTTGCAAGATTGTTGAATATTACCAAAAATGTAAAGAACTAAAACAGAATAATAGCTAATAATTTGCAATATATTACACAATATTATATCACAAAATCTGAATTGCATTTATTATATGCAGGTGTATAATGTTGGAGGCATGACTACACAGAACATTTTCTTGAGGGAAGATTGAATTTTATTTTAATGAGAAAGGGCCAATTAAAATAAAACTGGTGATGCTTCAAAATTTTCTCTCAGAGACATGTTTGTCCTTCAGTGTCTCTAACAGAAAAGTTTGACAGATGGAGAGCAGAGCAAAGTGTAGGTTAACAAACTTACGTGGAATATTTGTGTTCTAGTAAAATGGCAGTTGAACACAACCTATTTAATATAAGTCATTATTTTCATGTTATGCAAACAGCACACTTATATTCAGTTACTATTCATTAAATATCAGACGTGTGACTGTAACTGATGGATATAATTTTCGACCATCCAAAATGAACCAACATTGATGCGACCAGCAAAAATAAACACACATTATAACAGTGAGATGAATGGAGCCAGATCCCGGAAATAACAGTTACTCTTGCAATGGCGGGATTTAAAAGATGATGTCATTTTAAATTAACTGTTAATATACTTTTTTTAAAACATAACTTACTTTTGCACAAACCTAACAAGGAAAAGCCAAACTTGATAATTAAGACAACTTGCCACAGTAATGAAGAGAAGACAAAAACAGAAAGTGATTAAAAATCCAAAAATATGCTAGAAATGTTTCTTTAAGCTTCATGGAATGTTTTAATCATTTTACACAGAAACCCACTTAAAAGTTATAAATAATTAATACTTTACCCATTTTAAATGGAGCCTTATGTCAGACAAACAGATTTCACATCATAAACTCTTTTTCTCTGAACCAAGGACATTCAGGAAGCTATTAGCGAAAGGTCAGATATTAACCATTCATAACTTTTTCACAGATGGCAAAAATGTTTATTTAATTTTAAACTATTTGTACAAGCACAAAAAATCCAACGTTTTTGCCAAAAGTACCTCGGCTTGTTAGACTAACTCAATGATAAATATATAAATATATACCGGTATATTAAAACCTAAAATATGTACTGACTGCGTGATACATAATTTTCAAAGTGAAGGCAGAGCTGTATTTTATTAAAACAGTTCTATCATAACTAACCGATTATTTGCTCCAGAAAAAAATTAAAAGAGCCTTTTCGGTTAGCGGCCCGAAATTATGGAACAGGCTCCCCTGAACAGTCAGGCAGGTGTCTTCCATAGACGTTTTTAAATCTCTTTTAAAAACTTAGTATTTTTCCATGACTTTTAATTCATAGCCTCGGGTTTGTTTTCTCACTCTTTTATTTGGCTTGTATTGATCTGCTGTATTTGTTTCTATTCTTTTTTTTTTATTGTATAAGTATCTTAGTATTTGTTTTACTCCTGTTTTACTGTTTAGCATTTTGGTCAACCATATTGTTGCGTAAAAAGTGCTATATAAATAAGTATGGTATGGTATGGTATGGTATGGTGTGGTGTGGTGTGGTGTGGTGTGGTGTGGTGTGGTGTGGTGTGGTATGGTATGGTATGGTATGGTGTGGTATGGTATGGTATGGTATGGTATGGTGTGGTGTGGTGTGGTGTGGTGTGGTATGGTATGGTACGGTAATATAGTAACAAAAAATCATTTAATTGACTGATTCCAAAGGTATCCTGTCATTATACATATTTTAATGCTAATGGAATAATTTTTCTGACAGACTTGTCAAAAGTAAAGCTAGAATATAGATATTATTCTTACTTTCTTATCAAAAGGCAGTTCATGAATCATCAAAACAAAAATGGCAGTGATTTATTTAATGCTTCTAAGGAAGAAAAAAAACAGAGAACTTCAATCGTCCATCATAGTTCCATTTTTAACAGCATACAGATACCCCTTTGCATTGCATTTTATTTGTTTCATACATTCAGGGAAATTACACATTTGTGGATGTGCTGCTACGACCAGCTGTCAGTTTGAGGAATGGCTTGTCATAGTCATGCCCATGGGCAGCGTGAATCGAGTTGCACAGCTGGAGTTATGTTATACGTAAAGTGAAGTGACAGAAATGCTAATCAAGAATCAAAAGTGACACTGCATTTCCATCGATGCACATAAGACCATCAATGATTTATTCATCAAATTGAATGCATGTGTCACTGTGTTGAGAGGCTCAGCGGTAAACAGCTCATGCCAAGGTGCATCATTTAGCACACCCCACCCCCACCCTTTGCCTCCCCATATGGATGAATGGTGCTCTCCACAAGGGTGATAACACAGCTGAAAAGTAACTTTCAAAACAGGTAAGACACGTGCTATATATCTGAGAAAGTCACTTAAGAGTATACTAAGGGGCTGTTGTATGAGCACAAGGTTGTGTGTCCCTGCTACAAATAGGATCTTGTGCTGAGTAAGCCCTGCTGCTTTACTCCACCTTGAATTGTATTCCTTTCCTGTCCCCAGATCAGAGAGAGGATGGAAAGCAGCAGCAGACCCCAATTATCAGACCGTCACTCACAATCCTTCATTTGCCTTCCCAATTGCTGTTTGCTATCCTGTATTCATTTTATTTGGGAAATTCCAGCTGGAGCCCAGGGGAAGCGTGGGTGGAGAGGTAAAACACTCTTCAGAGCAACTCTGTTTTGGCATTAAAACCGAAGGGATGAGACATAAAACATAGCAGGGTTTTTTTTTTCTTTTTTTTTTTGCCTGTTCTGAATATCATTTGCATCATGGAGAGAGAGGAAGAAAGTTGTCTGTTTGCTGTGACTCTGCTTTGGTGTTGCCAATTAATTCTGAATTTCTTTGTGAGTGGATTGCTGGAAGAAGGCCTAGTTTGATGGATAAACAATGCTCCAGTGCATAATTTAGTTAGACATGGAAAAAAAAATCATGAGATCCGTTCACTGCTCTTTCCCCAGTTGTATTTCTAAAATCCACTTAAGTTGACTGCAGAGTTGTAATGAGACTGTTCTTATGGAACAACAAAAATTGGATAACTGAACCCTTTTTTTTACCTCTAAAATATTTTATATTTTGCATCATAACTTAGGTGAGATCTAAAGCTATTGCATCATACATGCTGCCTCCATGCAATAATGGATATCATATAGAGAAGTAATAAATATTGGAATACCAGCTTTTTGAATTATTCAAACCTCCCTACATCTAAGAGAATGCCCTCCCGTTATAAGACATTCCACTGGCTGCCAGTGGACAAAGTCCAGCTGCAATTAATTTATACTGAATTTGTACATTTTTAACAATTTGAACTAAAATACTAGAATCATTTGTGATTTTAATGTCTAGTTTTCCATGAGAAATGCATTGACTCATCATTATTGTTATCATGATCATGTGTGGCCCCCCAAAATCATGTAAGTCCTCTTGTCAACAATCCACAGTTAGTCTCTGAGGACCTCATTTGCACTAACTTCCACCAGAAACTTTGATGGTGTTTATCACCAGCAATGAGATTCCTTTGTTCATTTATGTAATTAATGCAGAGTCTTTGATTAATGCGGCTTCCTTTCTAGAAGAGTTTGATATTAATATTATGCCTCAGCAAAATGCATTTCCACATGATCTTAATTAGGTTTTAAAAAAAAAATCCTCAACCACCGTGTCCTGTGCATTTTTGTTCATTTAATTTGGTATCATTTCAGCTCACTTTTCTTACTGAGTATGTTTAGTGAATGTCTCTGTTGTAACTTCGGCAGCACGAACTGCTGTTCCATGAAAATAGCTAGAAGCAATTTATGCTTTCATGAGAAAAACGGAGGGCAAAATACAGCGAGAGCCTAATGGTACCTAAACAATACAGATGACTGTTTAAACATACAACTGGTGTCCTGTTTCACTGTCTGTGGGCCTGATTTATCAACATTCCAAGTTCGGAGCGCAAAATTGCGTGCGCCGCAAAAGTTTTGCGCCAAGAGCGTGTTCCTAATTTGCGGGCGATCTGCTAAGACTGATTGCGCAATTGTTAACCGGCGCAAAAAGTAATATTCAAATGAGGAGTTTGCCGGCGCTATTCTTTTGCGGGCGCAAGAAAGGCTCAAACGGAAAATGAATTTAGAGCCATTGGATCTTCAAATATGAGCGGAAAAGGCAAAAAATAGATTGTTGAGCTGCAGCAAAGACATCTTCAGGCTCCACTCTGTGATGTTGTTGTGCAACACACAGCAAACAACAGCGATCAGAGCGACCTGGTGTGTAAAGTGGTCCTCCAGCACGGTCCAAACACCAACACCTGCTTTTCAGGATGCAATGCGATCCAAAATGTTTCTCGTGCGTATATGGGCCAGATTATATCAATGTTACTCCCCAGCAGTCGGGTTGAGCACAGGGGCTAAAGGGGGTCTGCGTCATCACCTATAGATCACGAGCTGCTATTAAATTCATAAATGTGTGGAATCATATTTACAGCACGAATAACGTAATACACGCACCCAAGAGCTGCAATCTCCATATTCACCATCTCTCAACCTGGTAAATATAACACTGTTCCTCAGAATGAAAGAATCATGAGCCTGGATAATTTGCCACAATGTTTGCATCACAAGTGTTTGGAAAATTAATGTATCTGCTCGCGTAACACTGCATTCAAAACCTGTGACACACACTAAACAATCTACCCTGGGAGACGCAGCACTGTCACGGTGTGCTGGAATGATCCACGCGTCTGTCTGTGTCTTCTCCTCGCAACAATCACTGCATCAATTTTTGCGCCGAGTTAAGACCTGCTTTTCAAAGGCGGTAAAAATGCGTGCAAAATTAGAAGCCGCAAACAGTTTCAGGTTTGATAAATCACACTGCGCCTGGAACGCCCACTTATTTACATGTTCTCCTCCCAATATTTTGCGCCTTCTGACAGAAATGCCCACATTGCATATTAATCAAGGGCAAAGGCGCAAAAATGACTAGCAGCAGGTTCAACAGGTGCAGTTTTGCCTGCGCACCATTAACCCGCGGGTTGTTTTTGCAGCCGCTGAGCAGTTTGCGCCTGTTTTAACAACAGCAAACCTTTGATAAATCAGGCCCTGTGTGTTTTATTTATTTGTTCTTTTATTATTCATTTAGTAATTTCCAAAGCTCATTTTAGTCAGTGGATTCTTAGAAACATGTCATTTGTGTCAAAATATCTGTTCTGGGAAGCTTTTTTAGGGTTTTATGACCACAATTAAATCAGATCCAACCAACAGATAATTACCTGAGGTTTCCAAAACAATAACTAATTATCACATCAGTTTTATATCTTCCTGTTCAGTGGCATAGTCCTTCATAAACACCCTTTTTCATCTGAGCTGGAAAGAAATCAACTGTACAGGACGGGAGGAATATTTATTTTAAAGTTCAAGCTCAAGACACGCTGTGGGTTTTGATGGCACATTTGCAACTCAATAGAATAAAAGGTCCTTGCTGGGTAAACTTGATTATACAGCACCAAATCAAGATAAACACATGCTGACAACAATAATAATTCTTCTGTCTGGCCACATCAGACTCATTGGTTGATTAACGAAGTCCAATGTGAAAGCAAGTTTCTACAAAGGCAAATTTCTGCCAAGGAGAATGAATTATTTTTATTTCTGTGTCATAGTAGCCCACAATGCTTAATTACATGGGAGCAAAATTACTTTCATGTTACATAAAAGATGTTTTTGATTTTGGATAGTCCTAATACTCCATATATCTGATCTTGTTCATAAAGTTATATCTAAAAAAATGGTATGGAGAGTAGACAAATGTCACACTTGCTAAAAGATAAATTTAAACACTTTAGATTATTATTATTATTATTATTATTATTATTATTGTTGTTGTTGTTGTTGTTGTTGTTAATAATAATAATAATAATAATGAATGCACAATTAAGTCTGACTCTTAACCACATGTTTTGATTCAGGACTTTTGTTCAATGTGTAAATGAGAACATTCATTTTGTATCCTGATTTATTTGCTGTTATAAATAGAGCAGCGTTGGAGTAAGTGGTTTGCGGTTACCAGAACAATATCTGACCTCAGAGAGGGCATTAAATCACAACATTAGGGAATTGCAATAATAAAACGGCCAGGCGAGGCTCTGGACCCAATCTAAAACAAACTAATCACAATACTTTCATAGAAGATCTTCAAATCCCACTCCGAGCTTCATACAAAGCCAATATGGCAGCAATTAAATGTTTGTTGATTTTTAAATATTGCAATACAAGACAATTTTACTTAAACCTAATCTGCCTCAACACAAAACATCTAAATCTATGTAGAGTGGTTTTAAAATGTAGGACTTAATTTCCTTACCCTCACATTTTATCTGGACATGTTCATCTTAAATTTTGGCAAATGCAGAGTAATGAAAGATTGATTTTTTTTTGGCACTCCTGCCTGGGAAAAATGTGTCACTTTGAATTACTGAACAGCAGTGGAAGTGATCTCAGAAAGCAGAGAAAGAGCGATGAGGCATTTGTCTCGGCAGTTAATTTATAAATAAATATTTTAGTTCTGTTTTTGTACAAACTTAGAGTAAAAATTAAAAAGCTCTCTGCAAAAAAAGTGACTTCTTGAATGACTCACTAACCCGAATCACCATGTTAAGTCTCTGGCTGTTTATGGCAGGATATTTAATGCCAGAAAGATCCAATCAGAGCCATTTAAAGTTTGGTCTTGTGTCTGTTTGCAGAAGGCATTTAAGCCAAAGAATATGCCTTATTTACTGGAGGAATTTCAAAAAGTTTAAACTGTACCACAGGGACTAACACTAAACTTCCACATGGCTGGACCAGCTGCCACAACACTGAGCCTTGGATCTTCCAAAACAGGCACAAATGCACTCAAGATAGAAATATTAACTTGATCTAAATTTCTATAGCAAACACTTTAGTTTTAAACTGTGAATAGTAAATCTGAGCATCACTGCCACCTGCAAACACAAACAGTTGCTGCATGCATTCAGATCACTTAAATTATTTTAGCAGTTGTAAATGTAAAATGGTATTGTGAGAAACTTTACATGATTATGGTTTCAATGAAAGTGTAACTCCAATTTTTTCAACATACAGAGACGTAAAGTGAGAATAAGTCACGTAGCGTCACATCAGGAAGGAACTATAATGGCTTAAATAATCTAAACAAGCCTGATGAGTTCAGATAGAAGTAAAAAACTTTTGATGTTAAAACAAGATCCCGAACAAGATGTTTTTCTAAAATAGATTTTAAAAAATAACTTAGTTACATTACAGTTTTCTTAAAGGTGCAGTATGTAAGAATTAGACCTTGTCGTCATATTCGAGTCCCGCAGTTCATGTAGAAAATAAAAAACATCTGCTCTCTGCATCTCACCCCCTCTCCTGCCTGATTTTGTTGTTGGGTTGCCAGTTCTGATGTTAATTCTTGTTTTATTAGTTTCTCTTGTATTTGTTCAGTTTTTGGGAATGTCTGAAGGCCTGTTTTTTCAACGTTGAGTTTTCCTAAGTGCATTTGAACACCCCATCACGTGCAGCTCTGCTGATCAGTTGGAAGGATGCAGTGGTTTCTTACATTTTGCTGCTGGTCGTTGTGAAATTACAGCTGCTTGAGTTGAAGACTTGGCAGCCTTGCAGACTCACATGTGATTCGTTATGGAATCAGGAAGTCTGGACGTGTAAATATTAATTCCGGTCTGGGTTAGAGTCTTTAAAATGACAGAAACTAGTGACCACCCAGCCCGCTGAGATTGAAATTTGTTACAATGTGACTTTATTTTCAAAATCGATGGGAAATTAAACTATTGTGTGAGTATTTCACTGTAAAATTCTAATATATTGTACATTTAACATTGTTAAATAAATGGAAATGTGCATGTGTTTTGCTAAACCGTTCGAAGTTTTCTGTAAATCAAGTTTTATTTTTATCAACTTTTAGTTGTTTTGTTCTGGTAAATTGTAATAATCACATTGGTGTGGATGCAATAAATAAAGTCTGCAATGTGGGTGTTATTACATCCTGACCAAACAAAGTGCTGACAATCATCGGCTGAACCATCTTACTTTTATAATACATATATATATAATTTATGTTTCATCAGACAGATTTTTTTTCTCCTTTTCTGAACTTTTTTCATCTTTTTTTTACATTGTGTCAAAACAATGGGAGGTTGGATAATTGTGTTAATTTTCACTGCACGGTTTCTCTGTCAACCTTAAAAAATGACAGAACATGGGGTGGACATTGTTGTACATTTCAAATTTTGAGCTTTCAAAAAGCAAAGAAAAGGGAAAGAGGTCTCAGGAAACAAAAACCAATGGATTCATGCAGGAAAAAGAGCCTTTTCAGACTCTGTGGGTTAGCACTTACACAGGGCAGGAGGCAAAACCTCTCTGATGTCAAAGAACCTGTACAACCCACTGTCTCATTATACATCAGAATAATTTGCCACTGCACCTCTACAGACTTCCCTCTGTGAGGTAAAAAGTGTCAAACCAAAAAAATAATAATGTTATTTTTTTTTTCCGACATTGTTCAGATAGTTTTTCTGGAAATGTTGACCTAAACGATGTATTTTAAAGACATCACCAATTGAAAAGCAGAAGAGGCATTTTGAAAATGGAATCAGGAGGCAGTCCACACCTGGTGCCAGGTGAAAGAAATTACCTGCAATCAGCAAGCTGGCAGGTGAAGGAAGCTGTTTGTGAGTCCTTTAAACTGCTTTTAGTGACGTACAAATCATAGAATTCATAGGTTGTGTTCTGTGTCCTGTTCTGTTTGTTTATCTGTTTTTTTTTGTTTTTTTTGCTGCTGTAACAACCAAATTTCCCCTTGTGGGAGAATTAAAGGATTATTCTATTCTTTTCTATTCTATTCTATTCTATTCTATTCTATTCTATAGAAATGGTTTTAAGTAGGGAGTTTATTTTATTTGTCTAGGCCACTTATCATGGGAAGAAATAATTTGTTTTTAAAAATGTTATTTAATCAAAATAAAAGGAAACTATCCAAGTATAAAAGGAAACAAATTCTCAAAATGTAAAGTAGAAAGAATGAAGTGGAGGTTGTAGCTCAGGGGGAAGAGCACAAAAGTGCTATACTACCATCACTGGTTGAGAAACAGAAAGGTTGTCAGCCTGTCATAAGGTCTATACCATCAACACACACTCACATAGGGTCAGTGTAGAACTGTCAGTCAACCTAACATGAATGTTTATAGTCTGTGAGAGGAATACATGGAGAAAACTCATGAATGCTTGGGGAAAACATGCAAACTCCATGCAGAAAGACCCCAACTGGGATCCCCGAACCTTCTTGTTACAAGGAAACAATGCTAACCAACTGCACTACTGTGCAACCCCCATCATAGTGTGCTTGAAACACCATTACCTCTTTACCAGTGTGCAACATTTATTCAACAAGGAGAACATGAAGAAACATATGCATGTTACAGCCAAGAAAAATCATACCATATACAGAACTAGAGGTGTGAAATTCCTTCCTCTTGCATTGTGCCCTTGCTTAACTAATTATTATGGTACATTAAATTTCTAAACCCTGAAGCCTTCTAGCTTAACCAGTGTGCACCACGTTCATGTTTACTCCTCTAAAAATGAGGTGTCTTACAAAACAAGTGTAAAAGAAAGCTGTTTGCTCTGAGCTAAGACGACACAGAGTTAGCAGCTGCTCATTCCGCTTCATTTGTATGCGACAGATTACATCAGAAGTGTAAGAAATGTTAATTGGCGACAGTGTATTAAGATGCAGATATGATCTGACATGTATCCAACATAATAATGTTAAGAATTAATTAATTATTCTAATATGCTTAGAGCTGAAACTGAATGCCAAACTCAATCAACAGAAATAAATAATAGATGAAAAAGATAGCAATGAATGTTTAACATTTGCTTAGAAAATAAAGCTGGAGTGCCTTTCAGCCAACGCACTAAAATCAAAAGACATCATTGCCTTCCAGCAACTCACAGTGGACATGTTGACAAAGCCCTCATTTATTACAGATTTCCAGCCTTGTGAGCATAGCAACAGTGTGACGCTGATTAGAAGGATTGTCCAAAATAAGCCTGAAAGCCCAATTTCATCTCAAACCTATATTCATTTAGTTCTGCAGATTTGTTCAAGTAGCTATGTGGGCATGGAAATCCAGCATGAACAGGGTACATTCTGCCCTTTTGAAAGAAGGGGTTAATCTCTCTTTCTTTTATAAAAACCTCAATCTTACAGTGACCAGCATGTCTCATGTGATGCAGAGGCAATAACTTGAATTAAATAAACCCATTAGTTACAGCAGCGATACCTCCTCACCTCAGCCTAGATACACTTTCATGGTAAGTTGGTTTTTTATAGAGACCAGAGGATGTTGCTTAAGTCTGTGATGTCAAAATGACCTTGAGTCCAAAGAAGAAGCTTGTTCATTACTCAAATCAGTTAAGACAGCATGTTTGCTGCACAGCATAGCCTCAGTGAGTTATACAGGCGTTTAAAGTAAATGTATGCTCATTCAAAAATCAATTCATAGTTAGGATTCTGCCTCCTCCTGTCTTGTAGACATGAAACAAACTAGAGGTCGACTAGATCAGAAAGTGACTTTTAGGAGATTTACCTTGGGCATGCTTAAGATGTGTGGAATGAATAATCAAGTGCAATTCAGATCTGAGGTAGAAGACTGAAGAAGTAGTCAAGGATCTTAATGCATCCAGTTTAAAAAACTGAATACATTTCAACAAATGCCTTTCAACCAAAGCACTAAGGTTATCTGTGTGTGTTCAGACTGTCATGAGAATTGGAAGTTCACAACTCACAAACTGAATCATCCCCAATAAAACAATCATGAACTAAATTCAAAAGTTCCCAAAAGAAACATATTCATCCTTTTGCTCACAACATTTTCAAAAAATAAATACATAAATAAGAATAAAAAGTATATGTTTAGATTGATTTAATTAGCAGATCACATTTATTTAGAATTGTTGGATGGATAGACATTTTTCTTCTCTGTCCTCTCGTCTTTTTATTCCCCTTAAAGAGGCTGTTGTTGACATTTTTTTTCTTTCTTTGTCTTCAGAAAGTGTGCAATTTGACTGAAAGGCTGCTGAGAGAGTTCTTATTTAAGTTCACCGTCATCAGACAAAACAGAAGCCCAGTTAATTAAAGATGGTGTCTGGTCTGCTGTTTTAATGATAATGGGAGAGAAAGTTCGAAATACCATCGTGTCACAGAGTTTTTAACCTGTTGCTGTGGTTTCACTGCTTATCTCTGCCACCTGTACACTGAGATCTGGACTCTAGAACCAGGCGTGGAGGCACAACTCAGCAGGAGCTTTCAGTTTACTGACCGTCAGCTCTGCAGCACCTACTCAACAGGGATCAAGGTTTTTCATCCATTTCAACTAACCAATTTGGGATTCTGTTGGAACTGTCACTGTGTCAAACTCAAACTTAAATGTTGTCAGATCCATAGTAAATAATATATGCTGGTACCAGTGAGCCTATTAATAAAATTGTTTAAAACATGTTTGTAATTAGAAAGAAAAAGGTAATAATACGATCATATTAGAAGCTACAATTGCTTGTTAATCACAGGTCAGGAAGAGACTGATAAAAAAGAAAAATTATATTTCTGAAGTCTTAAACTGTGGCAAAGTTTCTAAACACCAATATCAAGTGTTAATGTTTTTTCATGGACAATTTGCCAACGTGTTGGCAAAGAGCTAAATTAGAACACAGTAAATGAAAATAAGTTGTAAAAACTTTCTGAGATGAAAAAATCCAAACTTGGACATAATGGTGGGGAGAATCTCAGGGGTGAATGGGCTTTTTCTGTGGCTGCCCCCAGATTATGGAACCAGCTTCCCCAAACTGTTAGGCACGCTTCCTCCCTACCAGTTCTTAAATCTTTTTTTGAAGACGTATTTATATTCAAAGGCTTTTAATTTACATTGACTGTATATTTGCGTGTTGTCTGTATTTATGCACTATTTGTTTATTGTGCAGCACCTTGGTTAAACTTTGTTTTTTAAGTGTGCTTTATAAATAAAGTGGAGTGGAGTGAAAAATGGAACAACACAATCTGTAATGAATACACTGGGAGGGAGATGACGAAAAGAAGTGGGGGTTAACAGATGAGCAGCAGGTGTGAAAGAGTTAAAAAACAGGGGTAGTTAAAGGAAAAAGCTAAATGAAAAAACTCTAATAAAGAAAAATAAATAACTAAATACAAACTGAAATATCCCAACAACAGTCACACTTGCTTTGAGTGAATACATTTATACATTTCTGACATTAGTTTCAATAAAAAGATTTAATTTAGCTGAAAACACACCAGCAAAACCTACAAGACCTGGTAAAATGTGTATCATGAACAAATAATTGATGTAACTGAAACATTGCTGCTGGTATGTGTTACCTTTTACTAAAAACAAACTAATTTCTGGGGAAGTTGTTTTGTTCTGTTTGTGGGTGACAAGGTTGTAGAAGGCCCTCTGTTGGTCACACACAAAGCTTTTAGCATCATTTAGAAATTATTATAAATAGAAAGTTGTGATTCTAACTTTATTCAATTATTTTCTAAACTTCAAAACACTCTGAAAACACAGCTGATTAATGTTGACATGAGGAAGTGAGGCCAAAAAAGAAATGATTTACTTTAACCCTGAGGCTGCACTAATGTTGTTATATTAACACTAATTTGAGAGTATGTATCCAGATCTGTTTTCTTTTTATTGCATCATAATTATCTGTTAATTTTAAATGTGTGTTATTTTCTTGTGAACTGTGCTTCCACAGCACAGAGACAATAGACTGTATCAAGCGTGTGCGAAGCCACACAAAGGAAGAGTTGGCTTCATGGCTGAGAGCAGGTAACAACCTTATTAGAGAGGCAGAGCACATCAGCCTTCTTTGAAATCTCTAATGCCAATAATCCAAATCATCCAGAAAAAAACAATCGCCTTCTGATACAGCAATTAGCAATTAGCATAATCCCTAAAAGCATCCTTTTGCATTTCACTGGCTTAATCCAAGTCTCAGGGGACTTTGGCAAATACCACAGCTTGTGTTAATGACTTCCAACTTAACAAATGCTCTGAGTGTTGGTGGCAGAGATGTCAGCAATATGTTTTGCTGCAGAGCGGTGAAATCAGGATTGCACTGAGAAGATTTCCTCTTCAAAGCCAACCCTGTGCTGCACTTTCTGTGCTGCATGTAGGAAGTGTGTTGAGTGCACATCTAACACGCAGCTCATGCAATGTTTCACGCTGTGCTAAAATTTTACAGAATGCCACATGGTGATTTGGGAGAAAGAGAATAAATGAGTAAGCAACATAACGCGGTGAAAAACTTCAAAGAAGTCAGTACAATCAAGGCTCACGAGATCCTGGAAGCCAATGAAAGTGTTTGTTTTTGTTTGTAAGAGTGACTCAGGGGTGTAAACGGAGGCATTAGCTCACACCTCCTGAGTCTGAACACATCACAACGCCATAATTGAATTAAATCTGTCGATGATTTTGCTGAACTATATATAAAAGGAATGTTTGGTTTCTAAGATCACCCTGTTAATAGTCCTGATTTTATTAATTCAACAGACAAATGGAGAAAAAAAACGTATAACTTTTGCCATGAAAATGGCTTAAATAGCCAAAATGGAAGTTTTATTTTCAAAAACTGCAAAATAATTTCTTGATGAGAAAAAAAAAAATCAATTATTTGCAGCATATATTTTGCATATATTTGGTGTATAATGGTCATACTCATATGATAATGCTGCTAGTTCCAGAGGGAAACACCAACATTTTCATTCCCCCATCCTTCAGCATAACATACTACAGAAGCACCTATCAGCTCCTGGAAACACATTTGAAACATATTCCCAGAGGTCCCTGTATCTTGGCTCCATGACCATTCCTGTCAGGGTTTTCCCTTTGACTGAACAAATGCATCAGCTCGTGTCATGAGACCACATCCCTCCCAGCCAATAAGCAGCACCAGCAGCACAAGTGCTGGAGGAGATGTGGAAGGAAAATTGGAATCCTGACAAGTATGATTGACATGCGTATTTGTCCCAAGGTAGTCTTATTTGCAAAGATTTAAAGACGTCCGTAATTCAGCATTCTGCCGAACAGAGTCATCGTTCCTCCAGACTTGAAGCAGAACACTCCAATTTTGTTGCATGCAAATAATCTTTTGGGAGAAATGAATCCCTTTGAGCAGAAAATGGCTTCAGCTTATACTTTATTTTGGATCTAAAATAAATAATTTAACAGATGAAGCTATGTCTTTCATTTTCAGACAATCTGTCCATGTTGTGAACAGAAAAAAAAAAACCACAAGCTTTAGTTCTTCCCTTCTATCCCAGGAGCAACAGAGGAGAAGGCTGCTCGGAATTCAATCTAGCTCCTTTGATGGACACAAAAAAGTGGATATGAGACTCGATGGTGAACCATAACCCACGGCTAATTCATAGCAATGGAATGGGGGAAAATGGTGAATTAAATTCTAACCATAAGTAAAATAGACTTTGACTTGAAAGTATTGGAGTGTGGCTGCAGCAGGGCAAGAGAAAAAGACAAATGTGAGAGAGAAGGAGGAGAATGTACATAGATTTCAAAGGCAAGATGAAAATTGGCTATGCCCATTAACTGCTCAAGAGGGTTTTTTTCTCCATATGCAAAGAGGGCTAGAGTATTATTATTTCTCCCATAGATCACTAGAATAAGATCAAACCTATCTGTAATTCTTGGATTGAAAAGAGCCTCTATTCAGGCAAAACAAATCAGCAAAAGTAAAAACCCTCTCAAAGGAATTTAACACAGTAGATCCAGAATATTACTACATCTCCTTCATATTAGTATTGCTGGAAAAGTGCCACTAATAACTGCTGAGGAAGACTCCTTTGTTGTGATTAAGCTCAGGTTTCGGTTGAGGATTATGAAATTCAGAAAGTGATGATGTTTGTATGTGATGCATAAATTTACACCTTAACTGCACATATGTTGAGCAAAAAATAAATATGCCTCCTGAAAAATGTGTTTTGTTTCATGATGAGTTACATTTTGTGATAAACAGGCAAGAAGACAAAGCAGCTACTCTGAGAAAATCTTTAAATCATCACTCAGCCTTTCAACACCACATTACGTGGTGGAGACGTGCAAATGATATTCCTGCAACGCTAAAAGTAACAAGCTCCTTTTATTCTATCTTCAAAGTACTGAGATGCTGTGGTCATTTCATATATATTCCATTCTTGTCTTTTTAGTTAAAAGTATTATGAGTTTTTTTAAGTTTTTGCTACTTTCAACCTTACTTATACTTTAATTGAATATAACTTTAATTATAGTTTATTTATACATCAGTTTAGAGTTGGAATCAAGGCATCAGTCATTGTGTGTCCTTTAAAAAATCAAATGTATGTCTTTGCCATTGTTTTTACATACCATCACTCTGTTATATGTTACATTTTAAATTATTGTGCTTATTTGTTTTCTGAGATCAGGTGGATAGTTTTGCATTTTACACACTCTAAAGTGAATAGTTGAAATTTTTTTGAGCAGTGACGATGTCCAAACAAAACTAAATATGCTGTTATGCAGAGTTTGAGGGAACTGCAATGTATTTTTTTCTAATTTTTTTAGGTGAATTTACAAAATGTAAAATAAACAACTCAAAAGAAAAAAAATCGATCTGAGGATATCTAACTCTTTTATGCATTCATTAAGATTTCCTTAATCAAGATTTTTCTCTGAAGGATTTTTGGCATGAACATTTCAGTTTGAACTATGTGCTTTATTTTTTTTCCAAATGTGAAATATGTTTTTGACAAACTTTTGTAGATTAAATCACATTATCCTTACAATATTATTATACACTGCCAGTCACTGGCAGCCTATGGAGTGATACATGTCCTATGTGGTGCTTCCTGTGCAAATAAACCAAAAAATAACCAAAAAAGCTTTAAAGAGGCCACTTCAAACAAATTTCAGGACTTTGTGGTTATTTCTTAAGTATTTACCTGTAATATGAAACATTTTATAAAACGTTAGAAAACACTTATTAACAGACCTTTCAATCTGTCATTCAAATTTGCTGGACTCAGATTGGCTAATAAACTAGCCTATGAGAGCAAGGCTGTTTCCTGCCCCGCTGCGCACGGCAACGTCAGACGTTGTGTCATCCTGTTTGCTACATCTTATGCTACAGCTTTTTAGTGAGCAACATGCTAGGCGTGGTTTCAACTGCGGGAGCTGCCGAATACTAACAAACAAATGAGTTGTGACAGTATAGGCCGTTCGGACTCGGGAGAACTCTGGTGTTATTGCCACCTGTGTAGTTTGAGAGATTAAGACTGAAAGAGAAGTTGTTGATCTGTTTTCACCCCCACTATGAAGGTAAGAACACCTGTGGAGCTAAAATATTCAACAAACCTCAGAAAAAACGTTTTTAATGGAAGGGCCTCTTTAAAATAGCTGCCCAGTGACCACTGTGCATGAAAGGGTTAAAACATACCAAAAATTACATTTACATTACATATAAAAATCCTCTTTACATTTAAAAATCCCTTAACTGCAACATCTAACATTATTTATAGAATCAACTTACAATGCTGAGAATTCACTGTGTGAACTCTGCAATGAACATATTTATTTAATGAATATGCAGTGTGTGCAGACAAGAAAGCAATCGAGATTATATAGAGTGTGTGAAAATGTCTGTTTTAACCTTTTCAACAGCACAAGCACTCACTGCTGCTTTATTACACTTTGCAATCAGTCTTATGTTTGACAATTAGCCACGATTTGAACCATAAGAAGTAATTTTTTACTCAAAGTACATAACTTCATCAAAAATATTGAGGTAATATATTGTTGCAAGCTTATACTTTCTAATAAATAACTTTAAAATTTATGACGTACATGCTGGAGCATGAGAAACAGGCCGTTCTGTCTGGCAGTATAAAAATGAAAAACCAATCTTTCTTTGCTATGCTGAATTTGAAGCAATTCTCAAACAAGGAATAAAACATGATTGCTCCTGTGGTAACAGAAATCTCACAGCTCTGTGATGTTTGTTAGTTAAATCAAGTGGAAAGCGGATGAGCGATGAGGAAGACCGGAGCAATGCGGTCCACTCTCCTGACAACACAGGGGTTTGCTGCTAATTAAAAAGTTTAATTCCACAACCGCAGCACAGGCATCGGAGCACTGAGAGGTGCGTCCTTGTGAGTCTTGGCGCCGTCTTATCAGGCGTAGACAGATTCTGCCACATTGGGAATCCTTAGGACATGCGAGGAACAGCAGCAGTTCATGAGACCCAGCTGGAAGCGATGGCATCCTGCCTGCTTGGGGATCTGGCCCACCTTGCTCTTTCCTATCTTCTCACCGAGTGTAGTCTTGGGCTCCCAGTCAGGTGGCAGGAGTCAGGGGCTAAGCTCCTCCATGAAGCAGCAGAGAGAGGGAAAGAACAGCTAAACGAGGGATAAATGCTGGATTTAGGATTTCTGCTGCTGGGCTTGGCCATGGATCCACATCTCCATTAAACACCTCCTGTCACCACGACCTGCCTTCAGACCAGCTCTTCTACTCTGTGCTGCACCGAACTGTTTCTCCAATAACCCAGATTAGCTAAATTAGTCACAATGTCCTAATGAGCTTTTACTACAAATATTTAAAAAAATGTTTCACAAAAGTAACCAGATTTTTTTCACACCATGTGGTACAAAGAAACGATGCTGTTCTTTGATAATGTCAGCACAATAGTGAGAACGCGTCAAACGAATTGGTTGAGCTAAACTTTTGTGCAGGAGTCTATTGATTAGAGAAGATTACTCCTCACAAATCAAAAAATAACTAAAGAAATAAAACAAAATCTTTGGAAAAGGAAACACTCACTGTCTGACATCCTGCCCCATATTTGCTCACAAAAATGATAAAAAAGGGGAGGAAGGAAAAAAAACAATATTAGTGTAAGAATGGGCTGTAATAAAGTCTGCTGTGAGTAATCATCATGGGGCTGAACACCATTACTGACTCTTGTCTTAACACATGGATTCAGACTGTAAAGGGTAACAACACCACTTCCTAAGATTTACAGGAACATCCTTTTAGCTTTTATTGCAGCGGGGTTAGAGTGTCATTTTAATAACACAGAGACTTTAGAGTTTGTGAAACTCAGTACAAACTTTGGTTCTGCTTCACAGGTGGCCATTTATCCTCTCCTTATGTATTCAACAGAACACTTTGATACAAAAAAAAAGTGAGGAAACACTGACCACAGCTGGACTAGCATTTAGTCTACAGAGTTCATCAGTGCTGATTCAAATTCAACACATGATATTCAGTTAAATCTGACAAGAGATATTGTTATACTTTAGAAAAAAGAATATCTTTTGAATAAAGCTACAATTTTTTATAGCTAGAGGATCCATATGGATTCCTTCTGGCCGTTACTTTTACATTTCAAAGCCACTTAAAGTACCAGTCAACTGATGAAGTTCAGCTCATGAATCCATTTTTATATCCTGTTAAGTTTTACACTGAGAAACTTTATGAGCGAACAGTAATTTACAGCTTTTGGATTCTTTTTTTTTTTTTCTTTCCGGGGAGCAGGTGGAAGCCGTGTGTGACCTGGTTCATTCAAACACAGTTTATAGGGGGACTCAGAAATTGTATTTTAAACATAAAGTGTCCTTTTATGTTTTTTTTTTTTTAAGTTATTATCAAGTAATCTTTTTACAACATTTCAATAATATTTTGGATATCGTCAAGTTTTCTTTGTTTCTTCCATGATTCTATTCCACAGTTGATAAATGTGTCATCTGCGCTTTTTTATCACTATTTGATGTTTTAGTTTCTTTACTATTTTTTATCAGTGTTTTAAATAGTCTGCAAGAGACTGGCGGCCTGTCGAGAGTGTTTCTGACCTTTCACCCACGGACTGCTTGAACAGGCTCCAGCCTCTCATGACTCTGAACAAGACGTTCCAAGAAAATGATAAATGACTGACATGCATGAGCTGGAAAAGGATATTTTTTGTCACATGCACACACAACTGTATGTACTTCTTAATACTTTATATTCTAGTGCTGAAGGAACACACAAAACACTAAAAGGATTCAATAGAATATCTTGAACTTGATTCATCAATAACCTTTTCAAGCAGGGATTATTTACATTTTATAGATTTTATAATAAAAAAAACATAATGCATTTCTGGAAAACATATGACACATTTATCAGTCCTAATTTCATCCCATAAAATAGTCTCATAATAGTTTAATTGTGCAGGTAGAATATGAAGATATACAGATTTTTTTTTGTAATGAATGAGTAGAATCTTAGAGTTTTTTTTATGTTTTTATTGTCTAGATTCTGAAATCATGCTTCAGCTTTTAGCATTACTGATTTTAATTACAGAGTATATTTCTCAGCACAATTGCTGGAGACCTGAACTGTTCAGTATGCAGAGAGTCAGTCTTACAACTTGTGAGCAGACTAACAAAGCTTCTCACACGTTGCTGAATGTCCGGCGCAGACATCAGTGCAGGAAAGAATCAAGTCTTAAAGGATGATAAACCTCGTGACTCCTCTTGTGTTATACAATGGGCTTTTAAAATGGACAATCTAATACTTTTCATAACACTTTCATTTTTAACATCATTATTTCACTCAGACATGTTAAAAAACAACAATCCAAATATTGCAAATGAATATTTTTAGACTTGATTTGTGATGAACGATTGATTCTTTCTGACAGCAACTCATAGATTGTTGCTCTGGCGGGCAATCCTTACAAACCTGATTTGGTAACATTTATGTAAACAGCATTGTTTGACATTTTGTTAAAATGAGGGAAATACCAAACAGTCAACCTCTCTAATACAGTCGGTCCTTATTAAACTGGTCTAAATAGTGCAAATTTCCTCTGAGAATGATCACCCACCGCAGGCACAAGTCTTCATGTGTGACTGATAATCAATGACATTCTTTAGCACAATTTATGAGGTACATTATCTTTCCACTAAAGTATAAACAGCACTGAGTTGAGAGTTAGAAATAAAAATTGCTGTATTGATTATAATGCATCAGGATTTCCTTCTGCATCTTGAGGCAATTTGAGGCAAACTCAAAACAAGAAGGGAAGTGATGTGAAGGGATGACCCTTTCTCTTTACTCTGAAATAAGGGGTGTGTTGATTGGCTATTCAAAGTCCTTTGTGTGTGGTTATAATGTCACCACACCATAAATTCTTTGTTCGAGTAATCCCACAAACACACTGGAGAATATCTCACAGTTTTACAAGAAATCAGCACTGATCATCAATCTGGGCCCGTCTGTGGTAACTCAAGCCTGAACTTATTGTGGAACTCAAAAGAGTTCTGCAGAATTTTTCACGGATGCAGAACTTTCTGCATTTTTTTTTTTTTTTTAGAAAACTCGACTTGATTCCTGCTGCCTGCATCCAGATGTAATCTCTGTCAGAGATAACTGTCAAAATATACACCTTCACTTTTCCAACAAGAAGATGAAGTTCTACAGAAATGTACACGAGGTGTGAAATCAATATTTTTCCTTCCTTGCTTTCCTCAAGACCTCACAACACGATAAGACCTGGTAACTGTAAAGCAATAATTTGTTTAAGATGAAAAATAATTTGCAATTAACTAATGAATTTATGATGATGAACACAAAAAACCCAACAACATTCTGAAACACAACTGCACAAATATACATTTTTAATATTAATGTATTATTTTTGAAGGTAAAAATGTGTTTAAAATTGAATGAAAATGGACCAAAGGCTTTTCTGTAACAATTGAGAAATGTAAAATTTAACAAGTTCAAAGAAAACTGAAAAGTGTTGCAGTGCAACACTAAGAGGAATGTGCAGTAAAGATTTTAATTCATTACACAAGTTGAATTTCTTGTCACCAAATGTGGTATTTACTAAAGCCGTTTGAGTTATTATTGTATTCCATAAAAAAGTTCTGCATATCAGCAATACTTATTCAAATTGTGAAAAAGACAGAAAAGAAATTCCTTTAAATCTGTTCCAGCTCAGCATGAACATAAAGAACGAACATGTTACGTCCTGCAGTTCCAGCTGAAACAGTGATCCTCTCAAACACAGCAGTTCATCCAAAATAAATACGTGAACTGTGATTAAGAAACAACATCAAACAAGGTCATGTTTTAATACAAATCCTAACAGCTGAAAAGTCTGCAGAGGCATTCGTTCATGTGTAAATGAAGTCTCAGGGTTGTATTCCCAGTAGTTAATCTATCATTCCCATCAAAATGTGGAGCAGGTGTTACACAGACAGCCTTAAATTTATGAATCACATTTTATGAGATCACTGGTCTCATTCAGCAACACTGATGTTTCAAACATCTGTAAGTGATCATAATTTCACTTCCATTAAGTGCACATTAGCCAGAGCATTACCAGCTGAGAAGAAAGATGTTGTGTAATGCATCATTCACAGAGAAACACAGATAGTTAATTTCCCAATCCTTAGAAAAAACAAGTGGCACAGTACATTAGAACCACTTAACCACTACTTTTCATTTTATATCTATAAAAAAATATATAAATAACAAAAAGAAATCTTGGTTTATGTGATCTTATGTGTTTGTTTATTTATGTCTGCCCTTCCTGAAAGTGAAATTATTTGGTGGATGTTCTAAAGTTTTAAGAAAGAAAGTTTTAAGCTCAGGAATCCTAAAACCAACAAGCACATTTTTTATTATTATTTATGTAAACATGTCACCCTCCTGTCTAATGAGCCTTTCACCGTAAGCATAATGAAACAGCTTGCATTAGCATGGGCTAAATGAGCAACCGAGAGCTCCCATGTCTGTGCAGCAGGATGAAAGCAGATGTTCCACAACCCAAACACCGGCACGACAAACTAAGTTCTACAAAAGGAACAGAAGGGACTTTGAACCAGCATCATTCTCATCAGCTCATTGACTCCATTAGAAAATTCCCCTGGTTAAACATTATTATGTGGGAACAACACCTAAATGAGCCACAGTCAAATGACCATGAATGAGCCCTCAAATTGATTTTCTTTCACACCCACAATCACATTAGTGATGTTCACCGGCTGAACTTGAAGTCAAAGTGAATGTCAACAGTTCAAAAAGGTTAAAAAAAAATACAAAAAACTGATAAACTGGGAAAAAGTGAGTTTAAAGCTTTTACTGACCAGCAAGAACTTTGTGTTTTATGTTCGGTTACGTTCTTTAGGTTATGTGTAGGTTAAATGTCCCAAACAAAGATGCATATTGTTCATATAAAAACCAAGAAAATAGATGGAAAAACTGTCATTTTTTCTACATATTTACTCTCAATTTTACGACTCAGGTTTGTCTAAACTATAAATCTCATAGAACCTGAAAACTAGTCAAAGATATTATTTAATATAAGTAAATCTGAGTCATACTAAACATTACATAAAAGAAAACTTTCCCTCTCTTTGCAACCATAACTACATATTTACAAGTGCAGATTTACAAGGAAAAACAAGACAAATACTCTGAGATTTTAACTTTCTTTGCATTTGAAGTTTATGGTAAATATGATGTGAATGGTATTTGTGGATACAGGAGACACACAGAGAGACATTTGTAAATGAAGTAAAGGGCAAAGGACTCAGAGAGAGACATCAGCAATGCTTTCAAACACTGTAACTACAAATGTTTAACTGGTTCTGAAGACTATTAAAGGCTCCAAGCTGAAAACTATTTGCTGTGACTAAATCATTTTTTATTATAAAGCAGTTACATGATACATTACACTCTAAAAAACTCTTTGAAAACAGTTAGATGCACAGTGGAAATATGAAGGAATGAATCAACTTGTTTTGCTCATTTACACAATTCTAAAATTTGCATGTTGGTTTTAGGGTATGCGGACATTTCCACAGGACAAAAGCATAATGTCCTGACATGACATGAATGGAATATTTCCCATGTTTTAACAGAGATTTTTCTTACAGTGTATAATTAAAGAAACAAGAACTGTGTTCTACTTTTGGTTCTAAATTAAAAAAAAAAAAAATTGCATTTGAAAAAAACAACAACAATAAATTCACAGTTAGTTAAATTTGTCATTTTTAAAGAATGTAGGTTTATTGTGTTTTTGAAAATAAATCTTACAGTTATTAATTTAGTGTATTTCACATTGTCCGGCTGCCATGAATCTAAATCTGTTTTGGCCAAAGAGAAGTTTGGCTCCGGTTCACTTGTACTCATACTCATTGCACATTACTCCCCCCCAAAAAATCTAATTATAGGAAATAAGTAAAGAATATAGACTTATGTAAAAGTAATGAAGTGCAACAGTGTGTTTTTGATCCAACTTTTTTGGACGAGTGACAATGCAACTAAATGTGAATAAACAAAAGATGAAAAGTTCCAATGACCCAGGAAATCTTAACTTCAATGGATAACACATCAGCCTTTAATAACTCAGAACAACATGCTGCAGAAACATGTGAGCAAAATGATGCTTTTGAAAACCTTCGAAATTGAAATTTAAGATATTTGCGCGATGGTTTGACTGATATCACACTTACTTGTACCATTCCAGCCCCTTCTCGTAGTTCCTATCAAAGAAATGTGGCTCGTTCCCGACGGCTCTGACGTCCGGGTGCACCCTGAGAGCCTCCAGCAGGGCTCGGGTCCCCCCCTTCTTCACACCGATGATGATGGCTTGAGGAAGTTTCTTCTCCCCATAATCCGAGGTGCAGTTCACCCTGAGTTCGCTGTCCGTGGTGCTGATTTCCTGGTGCTCCCTCTCCAGCGCGGGTGTGTGATACAACGCCGCCGATTTAGTTGGAGCTGCCTGCGTCTTAATCCACTCCAGAGTCCTTTGTTCGGCCTCTTCATGGTATTTAACGCTCGGAAACGAGGTTGTTTTCTCAGCCTCCGTGAATTCGTTAAAACCCCGTGAAGCCGAGTAAAGTTTCTCCCTCAATGTCACAAAAGTTGTATCCTCTGTCACCAGCCTCCCCTGATACACATAGTTCTCTTGCAGAGGGAACTGCAGCGAGTTGTAGCAGCTCATCAAGCTATAGAACAAGTAGGTGACAGAAAGGGAGAGGGTGAACATGAATAAGATTTTCCGGGGCACTTTAGAGGTGAAAACCGAAGTGTTGGACCAAAATGCCATCTCTGACAGCAGCGATCCTCTCAAAGAAGTGGCCAGACATGTTTCCACCCCGAGTCTTGCATGGACAAAATCAACAGTAAAAATCAGTCACTATCAGCGCTGCTCCAGCTAAAACAGCGACAAGCTGGACCAAACCATCCCAAGCCATCCAAATCGGATAATAATAAGGGTGGCGGGGAAATAGATCGTTGAAATTCCGTAAGAATACCGCGTCCCTTTCAGTTTCTAATTCCAAAAGCTGACGGACAATGCCACAAATTATTGGACTGAACTTGCAGGTTTGAGAGACTGGTGGTCTGGCGCCCTTCCAGGTGAACAGTGGGGCTTTAAGTGGACCGTGTATGATGGACAAAATCCTGACATTTTATGAAGAGAGGAAAAAAGAGGAGGGAAATGAACAGCGGAGTGCTCAAAGTGTGCTTCTTCTCATCAGTCGCTCAGCCTGAAGTCCAGTCCCGTCTGCGATTCAAAGAGTGGATTTCCTTCCAGCCAGAAAACCAACAAATCCTCCGAGTCTTTTCCAACGTGAGACAAACGGACACGTAACCATTTGCGCTTCTCAGTGTTTACTTTGTGTTGGAGAAAGTCGACAGCCTTTGCACAAAAGCATCCACACTTCCCACTGACTATACCA
This sequence comes from Pachypanchax playfairii, assembly GCA_006937955.1. Taxonomy (NCBI): domain Eukaryota; kingdom Metazoa; phylum Chordata; class Actinopteri; order Cyprinodontiformes; family Aplocheilidae; genus Pachypanchax; species Pachypanchax playfairii. The sequence goes on from SSNP01000054.1 coordinate 119,709, forward strand.
GGCTGCCGCTCGATGTCTTTACGCCTTCTCACATTGGTAGGATCCTTCGATGTGCGCATCGGCTGCGTGAGCTCATCTGAGCTGAAGCACTGTGGAGCCAAACAGCACAACTATAGTGTGTACACCCACCTTTCCTCATGTCCGCGCACAAATAGGGCTATAAACGTCAGATTTCCTCATCTAAGATATTTGTGTGAACAGAGGCTTTTCCTCATTCCTGTGAGTGCTGCCAGAGATTAGACTCACGCTGTTGGGATACCTCAGAGCTTATTATAACATGAATTAATTCACACTGTACGGGGTTCACCATTAAACTCAATCGCTAAGAGATTATTTAGATATATAGCATTTTTTAGAGGAAGCTCATGTCTGCACCCTGCTGGTTTTTTGTGGAGCATTGCATTAAAAAAAAAAAAAAAAAAGAAAAAGTTTTGCTCCCAGTAATGAGTCAAAGTAGATAAGAGTGCTGTAAGTTAAATGATGAGTGAAAAGAAATTGTAAGCTTCTTCTTTGTACATTTTAAATGAAACAGAGGTGATGCAGAAAACAGTCCTGCATCCTGCATCCCACTGCTGCTCAGATGTTTTATGCACTGAATTATTTTACGTTTATGGGAGCAGACTGTAATTACTGACTGAAATATTCAGTGGACCTTAACTCGTACACTTTGTTCCCACAATATGATGATCTAAAATTGCATGTCACCGACATGTCTCCCTGCATTAGAGAATCGAATTCATCACACACCGGCAGAGCCACCGTCACAATAAGTAATCAGTCACAAATAATTTGCTGCGCCGAGTTACCGGAACTAAAAGCCACTGATATTTTCAAAGTTCTCTGCATCACACATATCTGTGCTGATATTTTGTTTGGACAAAGCTGTCATTTTTAAATGCATGTAGGAGGCTAAAGCAAAGGTGATGTGAAGTATTTGTTTATTTTTAGGATAAAGTGTTTGCAAATGACACCACTTTACCAACATTGCTCTCAGCATTGAATCAGAAAATCTGTCATCATGTAAACTGTAAATAAGTAGAGAAAATACATCATTTCAAAATAATAGGCATTATTCTGAAGCTATATGTGACAATATATATTTCAACAAGAATAAATTAGATCAGGAAGGAGATGATAATAAGGTTTTAAAATGTTGAGCTTTGGCTTTTTGTTTGCTGGCTTACAAATGAACTGTTTTTTTTTTCATCTCCTGATTTTGTCATTATTCATATTTTTATCATCTGAATTATACAGATACATATAGATAACCATCTTAATACTCAGGTGGAAAGAGTTAGAAACTTTCTTTATTTGATTACCAACTGAAATTTTATCTGGAGTTGGTAGAGTCCAAAATATTAATTAGAAGAGAGTGAATATAAAACCTACATTAATTAGTTTTGTCACAGAATCTGATCTTTGTTATGATCATGTTACTTTTGAGTTCCAGAACTGTTAATAAGCATCTGCCTGAGTAATGACTCTGCATACGCTGCTGTATATAAAACATGATCCTCTACCAGATAATGTGAGTTATTATTTTGAAAATGAATTCCAAGTATCTGATTAGAAAGCTCACTTGTTTCCATGAATAATTTGTTCCAAACTCAACGTCTTGGTTTGAAATGTCACATAATTGGCAAACCGGAGCTTAATGTTGCAATGCAGGTGATTGGGTGAGTGGGAGGAGAGCATGGGCAAGTGTTTGGAGCACAATGGTTACTGGGTGTTTTGCAGTCAAGAGAGCGTAGGAGAGTTTGATGGCTTTGTTGAAATTGTTGTATTCATAAATTGCCACTTGGAGAAGAAGAGAGCTCTTTAACACCAACTGCCATGTTTCTAAAGTCCTGTTGTTATCAGACTACATGTCTAAGAGTCACCCTGACAGAGATTACTGAGCATGCTCAGAAACCCTGGTAGTGGGACAGTTACAGCCCAACCTCAGTATTAACAATACAAGTGAGTGGTATTAAGATGGCTGCAGCAACGATGATAAATTACAATCTGAGCACAAGAGAAAATATATTGAGCTGTTTTATCTCCCCTTTGTTGGGTCTGTTATCTCGGTCATTCATAAATCGCTCAGACATTGTCTGTCCCTGTGGATGCTCAGAGAGGGAAAATGTGTTCATTTGCATTTACAAATAAGCAATCACTCAAGAAAAAATTGTGCTCACTGAAGTTCAAGGCCAGAGAGCTACCTTGTTGCAAAATAAATAAATAAATCAGCTACGTTTGATATAAGGCCAAAATCAGGTATCTCAACTGCAGGCAACAGGTTAAAAAGGCTCTTCCTGCTTTACACAAACATCACACAGAGGTGTTTTCAAATAGGGTTCAGAGTCTTTGTGTCAGATGTGAAATGTAACATAAATCCATTTAAATTGTGTCCAGAATAAATGTTGACATGAGCTGGTCGGTATTTAAGCACTTTTACAAAGTATGTGTGCCGGTAAAGACACAGCACTCTGATTTCTAGATTTAAATTCTCATTTAAAAAGATTAAACCTTCATCAGGAGGTAAAAATGCACCTCATCTCTCCACCATGTCTGCTATTTCCACACACAGAATATACTTTGTTAATTCAGAATCATGGATGTAATATGTTGTAAATATTTGTCAGTGTGAATAAATGCCAAACACATCACACATGTTGCTACAAATATTGTTTTATTTCAGTAAAATTATTGAATAGGCACAAGATAAATATATTTGTACAGCTTTGCACATTTATTGGTCAGCGGTTTTGTTGCAAGGATGATATCTGATTTGCCTGCAGGCAGTTAGCATCTTAAACAACACCTTCTTTCTCATTGATATGGAAAGAGCGAATTAATGTGGCAACAGATTTCCTTCAGCGTGTGATTCACCATCAGAATGTGCAACACAAAGGAGATTAGAAAGAAGTAAAACCCTAAAGACTGTAATACAATTCCTGTCCAAATTTGTAAGGTGCAACAAAAATGATGTTCCTGTGCTGTCAGTGTAAAATACATCAGCCCCGTGGCACTCTCTCAATATAGTTACAGCTCAGGAGCTGCTGCACCACCTTTGAGATTTGGGTCTTCTGCTATGAAATGACCTGATTCTGAACTCCGACAACATCTGAGTATTTCTGGAGGAGCTGAGAAAAACAGTCACGGTGTGGAGGTGTTGGCAGGTATAGACATGCAGAATACTCACTGTAATCCAAATAAGAGTACAGTGACTAAATTACATCCCAGAGGCAACGTTGTCTCTATGTCAGTGACAACCGATTGTTAACAGATCCTGTCCAACAAAAAGAAAATGATGAAAATACCAGTGAAGAAACAAACTTCTTTGCTGGACAACACAACAAATGTTCCTCTAACAAATGGAGAATAAATAAAACCATGTTTTTTCGTCCTTTCTTTTTGTTGCCACCTATGAATTGCTCATATGTGTTGCTGTCATAAATGTACCTGCACCTGTTCCCTTTCTCACAGAGAACTTTATAAAGTGAAAACTAATGTAGATGTGTGACTGCACTCTGAGCTTTACTGCACAGTTTCAGGTTCAGTCATGTCCCTTTTTTTTTAAGTTTAATGATGAAAACAAAATTCATGAGGAAAATATTTTTGAGAAGCACCAGAGGCCATTTTCCTCATGAATTTCTATGTGCAATCTTTCCTCAAGAAGACCTGAAAAACAACGTTTTCTCTTCAATCTGGAGAGAAATAATTCATACAAGATTTTTTAAAAGTTAATTAAGAAAAACAGTTTGAAGTATAGTATGTGAAAAATACATATTTTTTAAATTAAATGATTTTTACTTCTGCTTTTGACTGACGGATTCTGTAATTTTTAGCAAACTTGTGAAGATTATTGAATTTTACGCAAATCAGACAATTGGAAATTTGGTGAATGTACAGATGAAGGTTAGTTGGGGAAAAAGGAGAAAAAAAAAGTTTGCAAAGTAAAAAAAGCGAATGAATAAATTTTATCTGCAAGTATCCAAACCAGAGATCAGAATCTTGGGATGTACAAATGTAAAAAAATCATATAAAAAATAACTAGGTAACATATTTTTTAAAAAGTCATGAACTTGGATTTGCCATCCTTATTTATTACAATGTTATGCAATCTGTAAAAATTGAAAATGCCATTTTTAAACACTCGTCATTTTGTGAATTCTGTTTTAAAACAGGATGATTTCAAAGGCTATTTGTTATTTCTGTCAGCTAGGATAAGAAACTAATGTGGAAATGATATGATTCTATTTGATGTGGAGAAAATCCAAACAATCATGTGCTAATTATCAAACAGGCAACTAAAAACACTAGATTTGATGTTATGTTTGGATAATACCCACTCAAGAAAACCAAATATCTGCACTGTAAATATTGGTTGTCTGTTGTTCTTTTTTTATTTCAACTATATCACAATAAAGAACCTTTGCAGGTTTGAATGTTGTTATAAATTGTGACTTTCTTATGTGATGGAATGAGGAAAGTTTTCCATGTTGTTCTATGCATCAGTCCTAAAAGATGTAAAGCCAGAACTACAAGTCTTTTTGCAACTGGTACAAACAAAATGCTGTGTATAGCATTCATGAATCAAATCCCTTGTTGCCACAGCGGTATTGTCTTCCCTGTTTTTAAGTGGCTGGAGGGTCAATGCTGAGGTGAAATGATAGATACTATCCTTTACATGATCAATACTTCTGCCTTCTTCCTGTGCTGCCTTGGCTGTCTCACTGTAGACTAATTAGATGATAAAAAGTGATGGATGTGGATTAAATTAAGGCGGCCCTAAAGAGAATTCATATGGACTTTGTCCCTTTGCCAGCTGACCTTTTGGATCCTAACTTTACTGTTTATGAAGTTAGATCAGTTTATCAGGCATTTGTATGGTAACAATTAGCCTGTTAGCATAGATAGATAGATAGATAGATAGATAGATAGATAGATAGATAGATAGATAGATAGATAGATAGATAGATAGATAGATAGATAGATAGATAGATAGATAGATAGATAGATAGATAGATAGTAATTTGTAATGTTTATATAGAAAACAATGTGTTTTCATCCCATTTCCTCAAACTGTTTACTCATGATTTCTGATTGCGCATTCCTTTTTTGCTTATCCTCCCATTGTGCCAGCGTGTTATCTTCAGGGTGTTGATGTTAGACTGATGCAACACTCGACCCGCTGTGCTCTGTGCCTTTTTTTTTTTCTTTGAACAACTCAGAGCACAGCCAGTTAATGGGGTACAATTAGGGCAAAGGAAAAGATGTTCAGTGGGAAGCATTGTCACAGCAACAAATTTATAAAAAATAAATAAATAACTAGATAATACTTAAATCAATCTATTAATCATTCATTGAGTGAACATCTTATATGACTTTCATTTGTGTCCGGCCAAAAACTAATTTTTTCCCTAATGATCCATTAGTAAAGTGTCAAACTGATGACAGTGATTTGCGTGTGACGTAGCTTGTCACACTTCTGATATGAACGTCCTTGTTAAACTTGCTCTCTTTCACCAAGGCAACACGAAGAAGCTCGGACCTGATCTGCATGGAACATGCTGCCTCCTGAGTCGTTGTTCCTGAGTTAGCATTGTCCCCCGGTGCCTCCCAGGTGTGGCTCTCTCAGCATAATTAAGGTGGGATCTGCCAGGGCTTCTGGGCCAGGGTCATTCATCAACTGGATCACCTTTAAGATTAATGTGCACTTGCTGCAGCGCTCCAATGGATTGCTGCCACTTGCTGAGATCATTAGCGTTGGCCTCCGTATGACTGCAGAGGACTCCGCTCAGTATATGGGAAGATTTGCAGCTTTGCATACTAAATGAACAGTCCATCATTGCCTAATTAAGGGATTATTGGAGACACTTGTGTCCAGTCCCATGGACAGTAAACCATAACTGAAGGGCAAACTAGATAGATTAGCTCCACCTGCTTAGTAGCAAAGTGCAAAGTAATGAAACTGCTGACAAAAGTAAGCTCGGAGGAGGGAGTGCGTCATCACACAGCGTGTAAATCCCAAAGGAACTTGATTTAATAACTCATTGTTTTTACAGCATACAGACTGAAAATTGCAACATCTCTGCCTGCTGTCTCTAATCCTACTTAAAGACACATATAAAAACACTGTTATAAGATAACAATATTTAAGATTTAAACGAGTGTCATGACATTTGGAAAGAATTAGTAATAGAACTTAATGTTCTTAACTGTGTAGATTTGGCCTCAGATTTGGACTTTATTTGTTTTTAGTGTTGTTTGTTTGTGTTGTTTTGTTACACCTGTTTTCTCTCTTTGCTTCACACACCTGCTCTGCATCTTATCATTGCATTTTTGGTTCTCTCTGTCCAGAGCTGCATTCTAATTATTATTTACCATCATTAACTTAGCTTATGTCAGACCAAAGCTGCCTTGTTTTTCAGTTTTTTTTTGCTGACATATCTGTTGTTTGTCTGTCTGTTTAATTTCTTTTTGTTTTCTATTTGATTTGTTTATATCATCTACCTTTGAAGCAATTTTATTTTGAACAGGTAGAATTTAATATTACTTTTTTTTTTTAAACAGTAGTATCCTCCTGTTAACACCAGCATTTTTTTCAGCCTTGAAGTGTTACATTTATTGATTGTTTCCTGTCAAATTGCTGCAGACAGACACATTATTATTGTTGCTCTGTCATATCTTGACAGACCATTGGAAATGCAAAAACATCTATATAAGAAGGGTTCAGTTGTTTCTTTTCTCCTATAAGAAATCATGCACAAGTTGACATGTTTTTTGCAGTGATGGAGACATAAAAACATGTTTTCTCTTTAGCCTACAAATCAATTAATTTTTAATTAAAAAATGATGTTTTAACCTTGAAAAGAGAAAATATCATTTGTGAATGCAAAACTATGATTGTACATATTTTAAGTGTACATAAGTAAACTTGTTTGATATCTTTCACAGTTACAGAGAATCATTTATATTTGAGACACATAATTACGCTGCTTCTTTTTGTTAGCTGTTTATAGTCTTTCAGTCAGCTAATTGCTAAGTGGGACTGTCTCCCATTTAGTGCTGAGCACACGGCAAAATGTGAATGTGGAAAACTCTTTTACTGAAGCTGAAAGTCAAACAGATAAACAAGGGATTGAAAAATTACTGTGAAACTCAATAAACCCAAATTATAATCTGTAGGTCACAAAAGACAATCGATCAATAAAAAAATGCATGAAATTAAGAAATTAAAAATGACTGAAACTACGGTTGGAACTGTCTCTTCAGTCCTCCATCCTTTTTCTTTTTTTTTCTTCAAGAGGTGGAGCCCAACTTGAACCTTGATCCTACCATTACATTACAGGGCTGCGTACCGTCTAGTCAAGCAACCACAGATTCACCAATCAACCATATGTTTCAAGCTGTGGACGTTATGCAATGTTTAGTCTTTTAAACATATTTCTATTTTTTTCCCCCAAACAAACAAATGTATTAGGATGTACGGCCTCGAAATCCTGAAATTCAAAAAAAGCTGTGGAAAGTTGTTCAGAAAGAACATTGAATACAAATGCTTAAGTGATAAATACACTTTGGTACAGATAAAAGGGCTACCGTGTCCTAATGGGGACAGAGATCATCCACTGATGGGAAGGTGAGCAGCTCAATCCCCAATAGGTCAGGTGTCAAAGTTTGTTTTGGCAAAATATTGAACGCCAAAATCGCCCCCCTGGTTCTGAATCTGGAAACAGTGACAATATCACATAAAAATATTAAATATGGGAAATGAATAAAAGCACCAAAATAGCTTATAATGGGGGGAGATTCTTCTTCTTTTGTAAAGCATTATACTGTTTCACACTGAGATATGAGAGGAGGGCTGAGTGCGGCTTCACTGGCTGTAAGCCTCTCTGTATGTGAAGCTTGTTTTTCATTGACTGTCTCAGAAATCAAGAGGGCTAATCCCTCAGAGACTTCAGATGAAAGTTTCAAACGAAATAATGAAAGACATACTGCCTAAGGGTGCATATCAGGGTGAACGTACAGCAAGCTGGAAAGAACAGCAGCGGCGCACGACAAGAAGCAAAGGAAGAACATAACAGCTTCCCTTGCTGCCACCCCCACCAGTCTAACTATAAATCACATATTCTGTTTCCAAGACATAAACAAATACACAGCGGAGCACATCAAAAACTTGGCACAGCATGAATACTTACAAAATGTGGCGTTTTGCAGCTTGTTCTTCTAAAATATCTGAACGATCCATAAAAATGACGAGAGACTTTATAAAAAGCAACATGAGACCACAGTTTTTTGCAGCTGGCTTTTAGACAGAATTGCCTCCTTGTGTATTAAAAAATCTACAAATATCAAACATTTTTGAAGTTTTGAGAAAAAAAAGGGTTAAAATTGATGTGATGTACAGTACACAGAACATAAAGGCCTTTGAATCAGGGTGGCGTTTTATTTGTACGAATGTTCACCCATGTGGATACACAAGTAGGCTAATTTAGAATCTATTTATAATGTAGGTTGGTTTGTGTTTAAAAATTCTCATTCTCCCATCTTGAATAAAATTAAATAAAATTATGTGAAGGAAAATAGTTCATTTTTGATTGAATAAATGATTGTAATTAAATATTTGAGCAGTTCACTGAAACAAGTATACAAATCTCCCAATATTTCATTCAAACCACAGAAGAGCATGACTGTTCCACTGATCCAGCTGTTAGCTGGCTCTTTGTTAATATACCATCAGTGAACTGTGACCACGGACTCATTTAGGCTACAGGGGACACTGGTTCCATTTGAATCCTCACTAAACCAGACATATTTTCATTTTAGAGACATTCTAGCACCAGGGAAATGGACCATGTGTTTCTATTATTCTTTGGAGTTGAAAGATAAAATGAGCCACCAAGACATAAGTCAGAGTTGACATGTTACTTCCAGTTGATTTTATGATGGGTTTCACAAACAAATTATTCCTATGGCCTTGGCTCCTGCTGTAGATGAGACATTTAGTCTGTTGCTCCAGGGCTTGAGCTGCTGAAAATGTGTACCATACATCTGAAATGAAAAAATTAGAATGCCATACAGTTCACAAACCATGTGCTATGAATGGAGAACAACACTAATAGGGCTGGTAGAGACTTACATCTGCATTCTGCTGGTCATGCATATGCAAATCTTTCTCGCCCTTCTCATAGCAATGACTTTTAGGAAGGACCAAGCAACTTGGTCAATAACCCTTGCAATTATTATCATGCAAATAAGAATATTTTGAAGGAAGGTGTTTTCCCATTTTCCTTTAAACAATAATACTAATTTTTTTTTTACATTTGCTACTTTTTCAGCTGTCAACCAAAGACAGAGCAACAAAGAAGAGACCTATACAACTGGGCAATTTAGCATGGCACACAGATAAAAGAGAAATGTGTTGATAGGACTGGATGACTCTGCTGGTGATCTATGAATAATGTAAAAATGTACGAGCACAGAAATTACAAGTTACAACAATGAGCACCACAGTTTTAGACTGAACCTTTGAAAAAATATCAAAAATGTGATTAAGCTGGAATCCTCACTTCTATTATCAAACAATCATTAATAACAGGTATAAACCACGGCCTCTGATCAAGATCTGACAGGCCTACAACCAGTCCCAGAGCAGACCAAGCTTACAACTCTTTCTTTTATTGCATTTCTGAAAAAAAAAAAATAACTGTTAAAGGAAGTTGGTGCTCTGCTTCAAAAATGTCCAGAACTCTTCTGAAAGGATGTTATACAACTATCTCTCAATAGCAAGCACATAACAAACACTCACAAGGTACATTATAAGGCTGAATGTATGGATTTTTATTTAATCAAAATTTAAAACATGGCGAACAATAAAATCTCGCTGAACTTTGGGAATGAAAGAGCAGTCCTTTTTCATTCCATATTTAAGATGAAAGGAGACACACAGACACCGTTTATCTGCTTCAGTAGCTGGTTGATGTGTTTCCATGTGCAAGAGAGCAATTTTATTTGTTCAGAAAGAAAAGAATAGGCATATTATATATAAAAAATATAAGAAAAGGTGTATCTGGAAGAGACATTTTGAAATACAACATGATCATGCATCTTTCTGTTTTTACCTTTAGGATCCTGCCTTTGGGGTTGCAGGGTGCTGATGCCTGCAGGCATGAGGAGAGAGGCCACCAGTCCATCAAGGAAACACACAGATATGAATCATTCATCCATGTACAACTAAGACCAATTTAGAGTTGCTATTTAACCCAACATGCAGGTTTTTGGTCTGTTGGAGGAAACACAACACCTACACATGAGGCCCCAGCTGTGAGCTGATCGCATGATCTTCTTGCTGCAAAACAACAATACCAACCAACTGCACTTTTTATGAAAATATTCCATATTCCACATCTCTGATTTGTGGGAGGAATCTGGAGTCCCCAAAGAAAACCAACACATGCACAGGGAGAAAATGCAAACTCCACGCAGAGATATTGGTCATGTTTTGAACCCAGTTCCATCTTTCTGCAAGGCAACCAGACTACTAACTATGCCACAGTGCAGACCTCAATAAGATCAGATTGTCCAGAATATTTGTTTTTATTTAGAAATTATTACATTTTCAAAGACTTTGATGGACAGACATGTCCCCCGCAAAATGAACTTTATTTAAATTTGTACATTTCAATATTATTTTTTTTCACGATTTGCTATCTATACAAGTGAATATGACCAACATATGTTAGAACTTATCAGCCATTCTATCTATCATATCAAAAAATAATCAAGAACATTAAAATAAAATGCTAATAAAGGCAATGGAGCTTCAAGTCTGTTTGTAAAATTCAGCAGAGAAATCCAAACTGAGTTGGCTCAGAAAACACATATTTGAGATCTTATAAACTTGAACAAAACTGTTTGTTCTAAAAACTAAAGACCAAGATTAGTTGTGAAGAGTTCTGCACATTTTTACACAGAAAAAATGTGAAGGAGCTTCTTTTGATTCTTCTCCTGATTTACTAACATCTGACAACAGCAAAAGACTTTCTAAATGGTCTTGCTCTTTTGACCAGGGAATTAGTTTCAGACACCACCATGCTCAAAAACCTGAGAGTCAGAGCCCCTTGTAGCCTTTAAAAACAAAAAAACAAAAGAAATAAATTCAGCTCAACATCTCCTATTTTAAATTCTCTTTTCTACACTCGGTCGTTTGCAAGTAATCAGCAGTTACACACAGTGTAAAGCATCGTTTCAGTGTTTGACTGAACCTTTGAATTACAGCAGAGACTTTATAAAAACTACTGCCAGACTACAGCTGTTCTTTTTTAACAGGCATTAAGGACTGAAGCATAATGAACCCTCAAGTGATGCAGCCCTGAGACTTTGTAATTAAAAAGCTGTCTCCAAACTATCAGATCAATCTTTGATCAAACTGTTTCTTTTTGTAATGCATCAGGTTTTACATGTCTCACCCACCTCCCACACGTGCCACACTTGTGTCTTAATTACCCTGTTGACGTTTGAAATCCTGCTCTTTCTCCAGAGTAGTGATCTATCTAATCTTTAAATGTCTGGGCTGCACGGTGGTGTAGATGGTAGCACTGTTGCCTTGCAGTAAAAGGGGTTCAAGACCAGGCCAGATCCTTTCTGCATGGAGTTTGCATGTTCTTCCTGTGCTTGCATGGACTTTCTCACACAAACCAAAACATGCTTGTAGGTTAATTGGTAACTCTAAATTAGCTCTAGGTGTGTGTGTGAATCATTATCTGTCTATATGTGGCCCTGTGGTGGGATTGTGACCTGTCCAGGTGTAACCCCGCCTCCTGCCCAATAACTACTGAAAATAGCTCCCCATGACTCTGAATAGGAATAAGTAAGGAAATAAAATTATTTAAAATATATATATATATTTTTTTCAATTTTGATGAGCTCATACCTAAACATTTACTGAATATGTGCTCTGCACTGTGAATCAGTCATGCTAGATGTATCCTTGCAACACAATTTGCTCTACAGATTGTAAATTATGTCCCTCTTTGCAAAGAGAGATGTAGGGGAAATAATGTAATCTTTCTTCCTTCTTTCTTTTAAAAATGCACGGAATAATTTAAGGAATTTATCACTGGCTGGACATTCTGGGTGCAAGGAGAGCATTTGTCTACAAGGCTGATACAGAATATACAGTGCCTTTCCATTCAGGGAACACTGGAGGGTAAATGTTCACATGAACGTGAATTATGATCCTGCTCACAGATGTTTGATAACATCCAGACAGAGGTTAAGTTTATCCACCATGTTGAGAGATAAAGATTCTAGTTTGGTTTTTTCCATTATGTCCAAGATACACTGAGTCCTTATCACAAAAGTGTAGCACAGTGGTAAACAGAAGGTAAACTTGTTGGAACATTGCAGTAAAGGCAGCGCAGTTGTGATAATATTAGTTATTAGTGGGCTAAGGGCATTTTGGGTTATAAAGCACAAACATGCAATGTTTTGCCATGTTCCATCAGAAAATAGAAGAGTTTTAAATGGTACACTATTCTCTAAATATGCAGCAATTTTAATTGAAACAAAGCTTAAGATATTGTGACTGTGCACATTTATCTTTTTTAAATGTCTTGAAGAATAAACTGGTTAGAAGATGGAAGTGGCTAAACTTCAAAATGGCTCGTTTAACGCTGTACAAAATAATTTTTACAACTTTAACCTACTGTTTTGAAACTTGTCTAAGTGGATACTCACCAAAAAATATGTTCAGATTCATATTAGACACTCTGGTCGCCTCTGGTCCCCCTATATTACACTTAATAACTGCAGTAATTCAGGTCTCAGCTGGAAGTGGTGTTTTGACGATTTATGCTGCGCTGTTGAAAAATGCTGCCATAGTGTAAACTAACAACTTATTTCATAACAAAATGTCCTTGGAAGTTTATACAGTATTATTGTTTATGGTGAGTGTGTCCTGTTAATTATTTAAGCGTATTTTTATGATCCTTCCCTGATATTTTCTATATAAAAGCCCTCTGGGTCCTTATCGGCCATTGTTGGGTCCTTCTCCTCTGGGTGTGACCAAACATTTGCCTGTCGCTCTGTCAATGGAAAGAAAGTAAAAATAACATCATATGGTGTTCCTGTCCTGGGAGAATTTATTTGATAGGTAAAATGTATTTATGGAAAAATATAGAAACAAAAAATAAACAATAAATCTGTTTATTGAAGTCAAGACTGTGGAACGACACATCTCAGCAGGTAGCAAATTTCAACAGAACACTGGTTCCAGCAATGGCCGTCTGAGACACGGTTGCGGAAAAGTTATGTAGTGCTGATTTAAAAAGTGATGTGCAAAGTTTTTGTCAAAATCAAACATGGAAAAACAAAATCGGTTAGAAATATTACAAACGCTGAAACTAAACTTTAGCTCAGTTTGTGTATAGTGTTTGTACATGTTAAGCCATCCTGGGAAATATAAAACAAACAGGAGAAAGTATGAGAAAAAAACACTGTCATGTATTTATCTAATAAGTGTTTCATTGCTGTAGCATTAGGATTTATGTATTGAATTTAAATTTGTGAAAACTTCATATCTAAGACCACACTCACATTTTTTTTCCCAAATACAAAATCAGTTATTCCAAGAAAACATTTTAAATTATTGCTTTAACTGATTAATTTGTGAATCTTAACAGTTAATTAACAGTTTCAGTATTACTCAAAGAAAACAAAACATTATTCTGAAGCCTCCTGAAGGTCAGAAGAAATGGAAAAGCTGCAGAGGGACCTTTATCAATTCAAACCACGTTTTGCAAGAAAAGCAGCTCAAGTCATACCATCAATTCATAAGACCCAACTGTCCAATTAGTCTTATCTGTGCTTTGCAAGAACAAAAAAGTGTCACTTAATAGAAAAAGGTGATTAAAAATGTTCGACTGTAACTGTCCAAAGAATCAAAAACTGAATATGTCACCTATTTAATAACTAATTAAATACAGATTCCAAAGCTCTTCATATGTCACTGCTTCATTCACACGGTGCCATAAGTGATTGTCAGTAAAATGACTAAAGAAGATTCCAATTAAAGATGGCTTTCAAGGATGAAAATGACTCTACTCCCTCATATAGACACAGTGTTGCACAGCAAGTGGGTGTGCTACTTAATCCTCATGGCTGCATCAAACAGCAAGAGAAAGTAGCAAATGAATCAAACACAGGAATGAATCAACCTCCTAATGGGCAGCAAAACAATGTGGAAGAGATCATTTACAGTTTAACTCCTTTTGTTTTAGTTTTGAAGTATTTCGTATAGATAAAGTGGATCCACACTCATTTTAAATATAAAATGCTTTTAATTACTTATAAATTACAACATAATAAACTCTTCAAGTTAATTTGAAATCACAATTGTGATGTGGTTACAAAACAATTGACAAGCAGCTCTGACAAGTCGAAACCTTTATGTTTTACGACATTGTGCCAGAATCTGTTTTCTTAACAATGTGGCTGACACATAAAATGACTTGTGATGGGGATAAAGGAAAATAACAAGCAATAAACAAGACAGTTTCACTATCAGATGTTCACAATACATCTTTGCAAATATTTACTTAGACTCGAACCTGTTGAATGTCAAATTCCAGCTTTCAGCGTGATGGCATTAACTCACTGAAAAGACTTCTGCAGACCAGTAGTTACGTGTCTGAAGGTGCCTGTTCTGATTGGAAGTGTATAAATCAAGGAGCAGGAAAGCTGACAGCCATGATGGCGCTTCTCATAAACACTCCTGACCGCTGGCCATGCCACTGTATTTCTTCATCAGCTCTCCCATCACAGACAAGCGCTCAGGGCATCATCCTGATCTTCACCAGAGGGGAGCTCCGAGCTCCCTGACAGAGAGAAAAAGAAATAGTTATAAACTCTGACGTAGAAAGCTTAAAATCATGGTAAATCTGAGCGCAAACAGTACAGAGGTAGAAAAACAAAATTTGATTGCAGCGAGTTTACATCACACTGTTACGCGGAACAGGCTTTTATCAAGAGAAGCAAGCTGGGTTGCTATGATTGGATGTTTGCTTCACATTAATATTTCTCTCATGGCTGTTTTATTATTGAAAATTGAGGCAAAACACAGACTATGCATTGTTGTACACAGATAAAGTGGGGTGACAATAATTCAGCAAGACAGCAGCTATTTGATTTAATGGTTTTCAGAGATGTTCCGCTGTACTCTATAATGCAGAAAAGGTTTGCGCACATGCTTTAGGCTATTTCTTTAACAGTCAAAACAAGTCTGAAATTGTGAAAATATCTAAAACAGTATCAACAGCATCTGTTTGGGGTTGGGAATTTCTTGGTTCCCTGAATGAATTTTGTTCTCAGGGTTTGTGTGAATCTGTTTAATATGTGTGGTTTAGTGAAGTTTGTGTGTTTAGATTTCTGGTTTTTGTTGAGTTGCTTTTCACCTGGTTTTCCTGGTTTCTGTTCTGACTGATTCACATTATAATTTGAGAATCAGGTTGTTTTATCCATCTTGGGGAGTTTTGCTTGCTGTTTTATATGTTGCAGTTACTGTATTTGCTTGTTTTTCTTTGTCTTCTGTAATACACCTGGTCTCGGCCTCTGATTACGACATCTGATGATCATTTCTGAGCATTTGTTTCCGCTCTAAATCTATTCTGCTTACACTGTTCTTTTCAGGTCTGTGTTTTAGTTGCGTTATCATCTACTGTATGTCAGTCCTAATTTGTCATTGTGGTTGCATTCAGTTGCATCTGGTCTCTTTGGTTTATGATAATCTTTAGTTTTGTTTTATCTGACAGATTATTTTCTGACCACCTTTTGTCACCGAACACTGTTTTTTAAAGACATTTTCCTCCTGTGATTTCACTCACTCATTCATTTCACTGCTTGATTTTTACTGCTGTAGATCAGAATTTTAGTCATAAACAATAGTTTTATTGGTTTGACATTTTTTTCTAATGACATGAATTCAATTCATTCTTATTCATAATGCATTAGTTCATAACAAAAGTCATTTCAAGGCACTTTACAGAAATATCAAGTTCAATTCATATCAATAAAACAAATCCAAATTTAGCATTATGAAAACATTTCAAGCAATTCTAAATAATAGACAAACAGAATGAGTTATTGATGCCTATTAGGAATTAAAAGTATTCTCTAAAGTACCAGGTGACAGGATTGAATCATCAATTCAACACAATTCTCCATCCTGAGTAAGACGAACTGGCTACAGTGGAAAGGAGCGACTCCCTTTAAAAGGAAGAAACCTCCGGCAGGTCTTGGCTCAGGATGAGCGGCCTTCTGCCTCGATGTTCTGGGGTCTGAGCTAACAGGAAATAAATAGAGAAAACACCGAAGGGTTGGTCCACTTGTCATTTCTACAGAAAGATAAACAGTCAAAGTTATTAGCAGCAGTAAAAATAATAATCAACATGCAAAGTGAATACAGCAGAGTGAAGAAATGTGGTCAGTAGGGCCTCTGACAGTCTAAGTCTAATTCATTTAGATCAGATGGAGTGGTAACAACAATAAGTCTCAGTGGTTAGAGCGGTCGTCCTCCAACTTGAAAGTTGGTGGATCAATCCCGGCTTCCACCGCCACATGTCAAAGTGTCCTTGGGCAAGACACTGAACCTCATGTTGCCCCCGATCTGCATATCGGGTTGTGTGAATGAGTAAATGCAAAACCTTGTGGTGTGAAAGCGCTTTGAGTGGTCTGAATGACTAGAAAAAGTGCTATACAAATACAGGACATTTACCATTTAACTTACATTTCTATGCAGATGATACTCAGATTTACTAGTTTAGTAACCACTTACTTATAACTTGTCCTAAAAAATAAAGCTCAGGAAGACTTTGGAAATTTAGATGTTAGATGTATTCTTTCATGTACAGATTCAAAGCATTTTCAAAGACCTCTTTCTTTTGCCTGTAAATTTTAATTCAGATTTAGAAATAGTTGTTCAATCCTGTTATTGCTTTGATGCCTAATTTTACAACATTTTACAAAAATGTCAAATAAATCATGTTAGTATTTAGACAAAAAATCGTGATATGGCTCCCAGTTTGTAATGACATCCATTACATTAAGAGAGCTGATATCTACTGATTTATTTTACAATTTAAAAACTGAAAAAAAGTTTTGGGGGTGAGGCTTATCAGAGGAATTGTTTTTATTCTGTGTTCTGAATTAAAAATATCCAATTTTAGAAAAAATGAATAGTTCAATTTGTATTTTCTTTTAAAAAACTTAATCAGCTAAAACCAGGGGATGTGGGTTATTTTCATATTTTCCTTTTTGCACCAACAGTTTTATTTTAAGTACTTTATATTCTAATAACTTTCCATAAAGTTAATGAGATGTGAATTGTTTTAGAAGTAGCAGCTTTTTCCTGGGGGTATCATGAACAAAATGCTCATGATTAATAATTCATGTGATCTGTTTGATCCCCATCATCATAGAACTAGTTTCATCCAGCGTAATCCTCATCAGTCTGGAGGACAGTACACCTTGCTACGCCTCTAATGTCTTTGTTCCTTTCAATACTTTGATATGGACTGCATCTCTAAGACCATGTTTTGTCAGGTGGTGGTGGGGGGGGGGGGGGGGGGGGGGGGGGGGGGGGGGGGATATCATTTCAGAGTAGACTTCAAGTACCTGGATTAGATTTCATAGGGCAGAGTTGTTAACAGAAGTACCCTTCTTGTGTTAGAAGCACAGAAGGGAACTGATTGCAAAATGAACACACGCCTCACCAGATTTTTGCAAAACATTTATTCACTTTGGGGCAACATTTCATCTTGTGTACCTCAAGGACCCCAGACATAGCGGAGTGCTTTAAATGAAATGGACTGTGGAATGAAAAGTAAAGTTTCATTATGAGGTGAGTGTTACATTGCTGCCCTTCTTTATGCCAAACAGTGTGATTCTTTTGAAATGCAAGATTATGTTTCTATTTCTCTCTCTGTCCAATTGTGATTGAATCATCCTTTATCCTCTTAGAAAGATGGCTTCATTATTAAATGCCAATGAATCTGAAGCTTTTTTATCTATAACCTCTATGTATTGAACTTATGACATGTCTGCATTTATTAAAATGCAGCAAGCTTAATGTCCATGTTTTCCAAGCTTAATGGGAATACACAGAGCAAGGACAGCGATAAGGTATGAAAGCAAACGATGCATTAATAAATCAGCCCAAATACCGACTGTAGCATATTGGTCATCCAGCAATAATTTCAGAGCTGGGCCCATAAAGAACAGAGGAAATTATGTGTCAGATTGGCTGATCTCAGCTTTTAAACAGGAAGGCAGGACAATATTGACTACTGCTGTATGTACTTAATCAAAACATGGAATACTTTAAACCGTTTGGCAGGATGTGTAATAGTGCTCCAATATGTGAGTGTTTAAAGAAAAGCAGTAAATTTAAGTGCTAATCAATGGCTGCTAATATTCTTGTTACTATGCAGCATCCAGTAAGAGTGTATCTTTACTCCTGGTTTCAAATAAAATAGTTCATCTTAAACCATACAGGGTCAAAAATAATAATAATAACAACAACAATAATAGTAATAAATAATACTTATGAAACCAGCAGTCAGGTACTTGGATGTCTGGCAAACAAACAGGTTTTGGAACAGAACCTGAAATCACTTGGGTAGAAAGGATGACAGTTTAAATAGTTTTTTATTTTAAAGCAGATGGAGTGAATGCAAAAACCCACAAAAAAAAAAAAAAATGGAGCTCTTAGGCGTGGGCTCAGATAGGGGCATGGTCATTAGATGGAAACTGATTCGGTACATATCAGAAAATACTGACACGACCGGATCTTGGTACAAGTTTGGTGAAACATACGTTTAACTAATAAACAGCCCAAATAGAGCATGTTCTCACTGCTTAAACAGGAGGTGAAGGCCGGGTGAGTGGAGAGAGTGTTGCAAATGAGCCTAGTAGACAAAGTGGCAGAAACACACACACATACAAACACACACACCAATAATGGTAAGACTCAGACTAGAAACAGAGTGATGACAGAAACTAAAAATACCCCTTTTAAAGACACAGAAATGTGACAAAATAATAATTGTTTTCTTATTGATTTGTGCTATAAAGGTAATTTATGCATGATTTAAGTCCTTTTCAACACTTTAGCATTCAGTATCTCTGAACTTATGTATGTCTCATTGAAATATACCAGCCTCTCCTCTGCTTGCAGAACATGATCCAACACAAATCAGTCTGAATGTGCTCCTATAAGCATGCCACTCTCTTACCCTTTGTCACCATTTATATTTGTTGACACGTATATCATATGTCATCACTTTCTAAAGAATAAAGTGTTTTTCATGTTTGTTTGATATTGATTCTAATAATGTGACATGCAGAAAAAGCAGGAAGTGCAGCAGGCAGTACCTCTGCCTCTCTGAGGAGGTTAAGCATAAGTCCATAGGGTTCTTATTGTTCTCCTGTCTGTTCTTATTATGTGCAAAGTTCACAGACAAAAAAAGATGTACAATTAGAAAGTGAAGTACACTGCAGCTAAAATAGAGAATTCTACATCGAAGCTTAAACATGACTGAAAACATGAAGTAGGGTTTGTTTAAACTATGGTACTAAACATACTGTAACTTGGTTAAAGGGATAACTAAAGCTGAACTTGACCTGGAGAGGATCCTACAGCATGACACCTGTATCACTCACACACTCAAAGTTTTTATATGGATTAATCGTTTCTTATTTTGATGAAATTGGCTGGTCAACTTTTGGATGTTTTTAAAACCTGTCTGGAAGTTTGCACAAACTGCCAAAGAGCTTATTATCTGAATAAAGTAAATTTGGTGAACATAAAATAACATGCTGTTTAAGTGAATATATATGTAAAATGACAAGACATATTGCATTTGCTATGTGCATAAATGTTAATCTGATTTCGACTTAGTTGGAGCAATGGAGCTTCACTATGCACGAACACCGATGAGTTCATAAGTCTTCGACAGCAGCATTTTCATCAACAAGAACACAGAATACCTCAGCTAGTGAGCTTGACTGTTTTCAAACTGATTAAGATTACAAGAATTTTTTGTTAGAAATGAGAAGTATTTTAGATTTTTCAAGGACAAGCGCAGTTTCAGGTTAAACGCCAGTTCAGTTTCAAACACCTGTCACAAGTTTCAGCAGAAGTTGGAACATTTTAAACAAAAGTCTATAAAAGATGAAGGTCAAAGAATAGATGTTGCACCCTGACAGAACAAACATATGGTTTAGGTTCCACTCCTGGCTGCTGTTTTGGCTTTTAGCAGCCTTGTAACAGCAAAATCAAAAGTCTGTAACAACTTGTCAGGGTAGGACCTGACATCTAATCCCTGGACGGGTCATGCAGCTCAAAGTGGGCAAGACTTGTTGTATTTTAAAACATTTTTTAAACATGATTCCAACAATCAGATCCACTTTGCTTTGGCTGCAGATGAAGAAATTAGCAACCATGTTGTGCCTGTTCCATGTGGCAAAATTGGAGTTAATTATCAGTGTGAGAATAAATTATCTGGAGCAACAAAAACAAAATTGTCAGAGGTTCATTCATCTCAAGTATAATACCTACACTTACATTCAACAAGTAAAACATCATAACTTGTTGGCTCAGTTTAAAATAATGTTTTCATGTATCTAACAATAAAATCAAGTAACTGAAAATTTAACAGCCATTTCTCCTGATATGTGAAAATGCAACTCTTAAACGAGAACATGGTGTGATTTAATGGCTTATCCTTCATAAAATGACTCAACCAACTGCCACCTACACATGCAGTTGAGAGCAAACATAAGCTTGTGTCACTAATGGGGGGAAAATATCCCCTGATGTTGTAATCTAGGTCAAACAAAAAGACTTCCAAGTGTTTTATAAGCTAAATGAAGTTATAGTCCTGATTTTAATGCTATAAGCAGCGTGCACAGCAAGACTGTGTGCATCTAGTTTAGTCAGTAATTATACTTAAGTTAAAAGTTTCATCTGTTCAGTTTGTTGAGAATTTTCTAAACATTAAATTCAGGGATTTATAATCTTTAGTGAAAACAAAGACTGCACAGTTGCACAATATATGAATAAGTTTCCACATATTTGCTCTTAACCTGAAATTTGAATGTTTCTGATTAACAGTGTCTGATCTGGCACATCCTATACTGTGTTAGTCAGTATTGGCATTGCTGTTAATATACAGTCACAAAGCTGCGAAGGCACCCAATCCTGTGTGTCAGGATTCAGCAGGAAGTGGATTCAGCTGAGCAACAGAGAGAAGCTGACATGCACCTTTATCACTTGGCTTAAGGAGACTGAGGCCGAGGAGGAGACAGGGCTGGTGATGAATGGGCTCCAGGCCTTGCCTCCCTTTTCCCTTTGACAGAGCTGCTGTAATCTGTTACAAAGCCACCGTTGCCTCTATTAACTTCTGACGCATGCACACCTGCACACTCAGTACCACTGACCTTCCACTCCTCTTTATTCGATCCCATTTATCCGAGTCCAAGGCAAGTGAAAGAAATGGAGTGAAACCAGATTTTTGAATGTGTTTGCGAACAGTCAGTCAACTTTGGACAAGCATGTTTGTCACAAATGCAGAGGCAAATTTCTTTCAAGTTTTTTTTTTTTTCAAAGCTTTTTAATCCACACCCACAATGCGTAGAGAGTTGGGTGTGAAATACTGAAATATTGTTTGATTCAACTCTTGGATAAAACTGTCAGGAACAAAACTAAAGTTATTCAAACATCTGTTTTCACGTTTAAACAGTCTGATACTCGTTTTTTCTTTTTTTTGTCCCATTTAATGTGTAAAGAAAGTATCAAATTTTTTTAATGTCAAAAACGTAACTGGAAAAACTCCATCAAATCGAGTGAACCATTAAAATGTATTGATGAAAAGATAATTCAACAATGTGAAATAAAACATTCAAAATCTTTGTTCTAATGCTACAGAAACACACACTGCTAAGAATGTATTTCCTCAGTTTTATAAAAACAGAATTTGTTGATTACAAGTTATACACCACTCTGTTTTAACTTTTTAAAACCGTTGCTTGGATACCTTCAACTTTGCATTGAACTGATAAAATAATTTAATTTAAATCTGATGAAAGGTTACAGGCTGCACCGCTTTTCTAATATTTCATTAGGAGGACAAGTATATTCATTAGCAAAAAGTCATGTTAAGGAAAGAATCCTAAGAAACCCAAAAAGTATGATGTTGTAGTTCATGTTTCACATAAATTCCTCTTCACTTTATCCAAGATACAAAGACCAACTCTGCAGAGCTGAGATTCTGGGGATCCAAACAAAAGTAGACAAGTTCCATTACTTTAGTAACTATATTAAACATAGAACAAGGCCAAGAAATAAATGAAAAGTTTGAAAATGTTTCTCATATTTGCAGCAGGTTGGTAATATGATTTGGAAAAAGGTTTACAAGTATGTGAAGGACTATGAATAAGAGTTCAACAATTTCTGAACAACATTTCTCAATGAAAAACCATAATACAGTAAAAACTATTAGTGGACTACATATTTTACACAACATATACTTCATCAATCAATATCTTTACCAGTCATCACTAAGACAATACCAATATTTAATTAGACTGTATCAGCTCATCTGTTGCCAGGCAACTAACCAAACACCCCAACACATTGATAATGAATGTAGAATTTTTTTCTACACTCCTCTCCGGCAAAGTTTCAACAGGTTTTCCAAAGTGGGAAAATAACATTTTAAAGTTGCATTTAGCTCTTAAAGAGTTTCTTCAACCTTGCTTTAATAACTGAAACCCCCCACATGTTTCTATCATGACATTATCACTCTTGTTTTTCTATATAGTATTTAAGAATTCGACCTTGTTGTCAAATCCAAATCCTGCAGTTCATGTAGAAAAAAAAACGACTGCTCTCAGCCACTCACCCCCTCCCCTCCTGGATTTTTCTGTTGCGTTGCCAGTTCTGATGATGATTCTCATTTTGTTTCTCTTGTATTTGTTCAATTTTTGGAGAGTGTCTGAAGATCCATTTGTTCCGCGTTGAGTTTTCCTAAGTGTGTCTGAACGCCCCATCACGTGCAGCTCAGCTGCTCAGTTGGAAGGATAAGGTGGTTTCTTACTTTTTGCTGCTGCTTGTTGTGGAATTACAGCTGCTTGTGTCGAAGACTTGGCAGCCTTGCAGACTCACATGTGATTCATTATGGAACCAGGAAGTCTGGATGTGTAAATAATGATTCCGGTCTGGGCTAGCTTTTTTAAACTGACAGAAACCAGTGACCACCCAGCCGGCTGAGATCGAGATCTGTTACAATGTAACTTTATTTTCAACACTGGTGGGACATTAGACTGTTGTGTGAGTAAGTCACTGTAAAGTTCTTACACACTGTACCTTTAATAATAATGGTAAATTTTCCTTTTGCTCACAGAATATGTTTTTAAAGATTGTAATGAGAAATTATGAACTGATGAGCTGGTGGCAAGGCAAAAGGTCTGAATTGACTGTAGGTGTGTATGTGTGTGCGTGTGTGTGTGTGTGTGTGGGTGTGTGTGTGTGTGTGTGTGAAAGGTTGTCCCTCTCTGCTCTCTGTGGCCCTGTGATGGATTGGCAACCTGTCCAGGGTGTAACCCCGCCTCTCGCCCACTATCTGCTAGACAGGGATAAACGGGCACCAATAATGGATGGATGCTTGTGTTTGTTGAAGAGAAAATGTCAGTAACCCAAAAATATGGGTGTTAAATGTAACCTTTTACTTTAAATCTGCGGACGAAAGAAGAATTCAAAACAGCTGATCTCCTTTGACGAAATGACAACACCGAGGTGTTTTCTAAACTAAGCAGTGATTTTCCCTTGTAATTATACACGGCTGAAGTATACAGAAAAAAAAAACTGATCTATTTATCTAGTGGGTCAAACTCATTCCCAAACCTACAAAGACGGTCCATCAGAGTGAGAGCAGAAGCTGCAGGTTACAGAGGCGACTAACTTCATTTATTTACAGAGGCAGATATAATTAACCTGAATATGAACTCAGTTGTTGAGAATGTTCAGTTTCAGACATTCCTGACAGAAGCTTGGCTAACATGTGAAGTGTTTGATCATAGAAAGCTGCATCATCCTTATTTGTTGTCATCTTTATTTGATCTAAGGCAGTTTGTTTGTAAGTAAGTAAATAAAACTTTAACTATACTACAGGAAAAATGTACAGCATTGTGTAAAACATAAGATGGACAAATACTATATACAAACAATTAATTGAATGTAATTTTAAAATTAGATGTTTCTATGTGTTTTTTTTTTAAACCACACTCCTCTAGCCTTTAACAGTATCTAAGAACTGGTGTGCCAACTGTAACTGTGGTTAAATAGAGATTCCAGTAGTATGAGATATTTATGAAATAGGGCTAAATGAGATTGGGAGGGAGGAAGTACAACAAAAATGACAGATATCTAAATACAGAGCCTTGAGAAATCCCCAAAAAAGGCAGTGGGCAGGGACCTGAGCCGTGGTTTGAATCAGCCATGTAGAAATATCTTTCAGATAAGTAAGAAAATAACACTCCACTTACTCAATTTTCCAGTAGCTGTATTAGTCATAAAGAGAAATACATAGGTAAAACCAATCCTTTCTCTTGTTTGACACATTCATTATTTAGCCTTAGTTGTAATGACACATTCATTAGCTTTTGGTTGTTAATGTCTGCTGAGATGGGCCAGTTTGTGTATAGATTTGTGTGTGCGTACGTCTGTGTCATGGATAAAACTGGGTTACTTTTAGATTGATATCCATTTGTTCTGCTGTCACACAGATGTTTTAGGATTCACCATTATCCCGTGATCCTGCTACAACCACTGAGTTTAACTTTTGTTTTTCCCCTTCACAGTGTTGGCTGGTTTAATCAGGGGTGAGGGAATAAAGACCGGCTTTATCTGACAGCAACAGATAAACTAAATAAATGCTGGATGCTTGAGTAATACTGCAAATTTCTATAAAGTCCAACATGGTGACTATAAGAAGCTGTCAAAATTATATGAACCAGAAATCAAAATTATCATGCAAACTGCCATCAGAGTCTCTACAGCTTCACAAGTCAAAGAAAATATATTGCAAATGCTTCAAACCTTATTCTTACTTTTATTAAAAATGATTTTTGGCTACTCAAGTTAATTTGTACCATTACTTTATACCACATGTACCGTATGCATGGCCTTAGACACAAGATGTTATAAAAGCAGCATTACTTATTTAACTTTGTTTACTCATTGCTAGAATCTGCAATACCACATTTCACCCTTGCAAATTCCACAGTTTATTGATAATACTGTGTCATGGGGCAAGAGAAAATAAAGAAAATGCACATTTAAATCACTGCTGATGAAGAAAACAAAAGGTAAATACAATCCATTTTTCCACAGATGACAGAGATCAATACATGAGGCTTGGATACTCTGTTTCCTCTCGGGCTCTGTAAATGTTCACATAATGTTGACAGACATGTTTTTCCCACAGTGTTTCAGCCACTGGCCACACAGAAACACTGATAAAGACTTTAAAATCAATAGGCCACCCGCTGTTTTATGATCTTTCTGCAACACTAGTGCTTATACAGCAGCTGGCTTCTGACCCTAAAGTGAATTTCTAACACTTGGTTTCTCCTTCTGTGTTTTATCTGATCCACAAACTGTGATGGATAGCAACATTAGATACCAGGGGTCAGAAAGTATCATTCACTTTTATTTATTTAATTCTACCTTGACTAATTCTGCAGCACAGAGTCTCAAGATTAGAGATGTCTGGACCCGAATCTGAGAGTGTGGTGCTCAGAAACCCATAACAGCCCTGGCATTATACAAGAAACCATTGCCTTTAGTGATGATGCACACCTCCTGGCTGTAGCAGTAAAGGTGAGAGTTCATTTGTTTTCATGAGGTGTGTCCAGAGGAAGAGCAAGACAAATTGCAGAGCTGTGTGGTGTTGCCATTTGGCTGAATGCCTCATCCTGCTGAAGCCTCCCGAGTGTCCTACTGCCGGTGTTGGATTCCCTGAGAGGAGGGCAGAGGGGGTATCATCTCCTGCCCACACAATCAAAATATAACATGCAGCATGCCCTTCAGTGGCTGGCTCAGACAACTTGGTAATTCAACCCTCAGTGTTGCACAGATCATTAAGGTCATGCTCAGATCTTCAAGACACAACAAATGATCAGTCTTGGCAGTTTGATAAAGATTCCTTATATTGTGACAGATTCAGCTGCAAAGTGGGAGATAACACAAGCAAAGTTTGACTCCAAACAAATGTGTATTTCTTTCATTTATCCATTTTTGATGTGCTAGCTTAACTAAATTTTCAAAAACATGTACTTTTATTAAGCTTCACAAGTCAATAGTGGTTGGTGTTGACTTAGCTGATTGGCCTATTATTTCTTGCTGAGAAATCAGCATTTAATAATCTTTGCTTTACTCTGAAGGGAGCGGTGCAGGAATTGCCTTCATCTCGATCAATGTTTAATGCGACTGTCCTTACACAGCGCAGTAATGTGTGAATGAATATGTCAAGTGTAACCACACAGGAGTGTCTTCAGAATAAAGCCATGATGCAATATTCGTCATGCTTTGTGTTCTCTTCAAGCAGCAGCAAGGGATTTTTCTCTCTCTCTCTTGTCAGATGAAGGCTCAGACTTTTATGGAAATGAGGAACCCAGCCACAGGGTGTACATGTTGAATGAGGCACCAGATAGAGTCAATGTGTACTTGCTGTTCATCATCTTTTTTTTCTTTTTTTAAGGCCTGTTTTAAGTTCCAATTTGAACTTTCTTCAGGTCTGCCTTTCATCTCTCATGGAGTTGCAGCAATTTACGGTTTGTCTTTCAATTCATTCCTGTCTGATGTGGAGCTTGGTTATCTGTTCACCTCATGCCTTCCCTCAGTCAGGCCTCTAAAAGGTTTTGGGATGAATCACATTGAGTATTGACTTTGGTGAATACTAGGCAAAGCCTTTTTTTTTTACCCACCAAAACACCCTCCTCTCTATTTAATGTCTTCACACACTCTCCATTTCATCCCGACAAGAAGCGAGAGAGAATTTTCCCTTGTTGACATCATAAATCTGAACTAGATTAAAAGTACTACTATGCTGTTGGGGAAGCTCTGTGTTCTCATCTGTCACTACTGGAAGAGTTAACACTGGAGACAGGAAAAAAAAAAAAGAAAGAAAAGCAGAACAGGTCTTACCTGCTTGTGCCTGTTCAACTACTGCCATCTGCAGCACAGAGCAGTCACAGCTGCCCAGTTTCCTTTCCTCTATTCAATTACAGCTCTGGGAAACATGCAGAGGCTCTGTGTTCACTGTGTATTGTATGCAGAACCAACAAGCATGAAATATGGAACAGAATAATTACAGCATAAGCCAAACAGACCTGAGGCAAAGTTTGCACAGAAATACCTTAAAGCAACAACAAACAACCAGACTCGACTTTGTCTAGAGGAGGAAAACAAACACACCTATTGTGCCGATTTAATGTCCCAGGTTCTTGTATTATTATTTTTTACCATGAAACAAATAAAAGGAGACATGTAGGGCAACTTATTGAGCATTAACTCAACTGTCTGCTAGTAGAGACTGTGATATTTATTAAATTTAAAAAAAAAAAAGTACAACAAATGACATCACCTTTTTTAAGTCAAAAGAAATGTCTCTTTTCACCAATCAAAATCTAAAGCAGAAGACAATATAAATTTTCAATTTATATTCTGTCTATCACAGAAATGGGACCACAGAGGCAATTCGGTGAAGACATATGAATCAGAATATCTGTCTGTATAAAAATATTCATTGTATTTTGCTTTGGCTGTGTGTGTTTCTCGCTCTCTGCTTCTTGCCAAATTTCTTATTTACAACAACTCTTTATTAACAACCTCGATAATTTGACTTCATATTGTTGATAAATCCTCTTTCTATCAACCTTAAAATATCATAATATTCTCCAAAATAATCCCATTTTTTCAATAAAAAATTAGGAGTCATTAAAATGTTTAATAGCAATGTTCCAAGGAGGATTTCTTTAAAATCTGTGAAATAACCCGAGCCACAGAACAGCACGTAATCTGTTGTGGGTTTAATCCTGGCAACGTTTGGGTTGAAAAAACAAGTCAACACAACCACAATCCCATCTAAGTCTGATAAATCTGCAGTGAACCCTGCTGCAGAAGCATTTCTGGCACCTTTTTTTTTTTTTTTGTTGGGATTTAAACCCAACCATGTGCTGCGCTCCCTTATCCACAAGTCACGTAATACGAATTGACCTCTCACCCCAGATTCACACTTTACATCTGCTTTCTGGGATCTTCACATTTTCCAGCTTTTAAGATCTGAAAATAAAAAAGCTGCTTGAATGCTTGAGGTCAGATGTGGCTGGAGGATTGTAAAGATATGATCTATGTTATTCATTGGCTGCAGAGTCCTGTCAACAGAGGAACAACGAACACGTTTCTAGCATCCATGCAACTTGACAGGAAGAGTATCTGTCTGCACAGGAAATACACAAAGAAATGGTAAAGGGGACTAGAACAATTGTGTTTTGTATCCTCCCTCTCTGAAACGTGCAACAATCTTGAATGCTCAAACAAAAAAATTTTCCACCTTCATTGTAAATTCCACATTGTTTTTATGGTGCAAAAACAACCCTGACCACACTGCACTTGTGCAGATAGGCACCAGTTTGATCTTTGCCCACTGCCAGCTTTTGTAGGCTTCCAGATATGATCAAATTCCACAACTCATGCCAGCCCCTGCAGATTGAATGAACAAGCACCTGCTGTGCCAGTTTGGGAAGCGGACAGAGAAGGCAGCTTGTAGAATAAATAAAGCTGTCTAGTCTGTGCCAAGGTAATGGCTTTTCAAACCAGTGTTAAATGAAATACTTATTCTGTGTCAGTGTTGCTTTGTTGGATAATGCTGCTTAGTGTGTTGAAGGAAAACAGAGCCTGCTTGTGACATTTAGGGCTACAGCAAACATTGCCTCAATTCTAGGTCCACTGGAGCCCTAAGAAATGCTCCCTTAGATTTTCAAATATAGCTGAACCTTGTGAACAGGAAGAGGAATGAATATATTTTGAACTGCAGAAAGCTGAATGCACATATTGTGTGTTCAAATGAATTCAGGCTGTGTTTTAGTTGTCTGTGCACGTTTTCATTCATACATATCAGCTCTTATATGTACACAAAATCAGACTTTTTTTCTGAATCCCTTTGTTGCCAAACTGGGTTTACAGATTTAACTTAGAGATGTTACATTAAGATCAGATGTGAATGAGCTGGTAAAACTTAATTTTCTATGGTTATGAAACATTACATAATTCTTTAATAAACACAAAGGACTGTTTGACTGTGTAATAATCAGGAAGAGTTTATTTTGAATCTTGGGAGTTATTCTTTCTCTACTTGCACTTAGTACCTGAGTATTATTTATAAATTGTTTTGAAAAGTCATTCGTTGAAACATTAAAAAATAACAGAAAATCTCTCTGGATAAGGACGGCATGTCTAAGTTGTATAGAAAAAATATTGGAAGAGGGTCTCAGAAGGTTAAACAAGGACATGAATTTGTTTCATCTCTGTGTTTTGTTTGTTATCTGTTTCTTTTGTTTAACACCTTTCAGTTGATAAAAGCTCCATATAAGATCCTGAACATGGTGTGAGTGGAGCCAATGAATGAGTGAATTACATTAACATACTAGCATCGTGTAACTGTGGCAACCACAACAGGGATTAGCTATAAAACAATAAAAAAAATGGGTTTCAGTTTGAAAGAGAAACACGTATTTTATGAATAATGAAAAATAAGAAAATGAGAATCACAATATACTGTATGATAGAAGTGAAACTGACAAAGAACCAGAGTGCAAGAGTCACATGTTGATGGGAGCATTCACTCTTAAATCAATTTCTGCTCAAATGATACAATTTCTTATTTCATGACCACACGCTGGTGGTTGCTATGACAAAGAATCAATCCTAAACTGTAACAAATAGCTTCAGTTCATACAGGGAAATGGTTCCCATTTTTTCCCCAGCTGGTCAATACATATCCGTGGTCCAGTCAAAAGCTCTTTAATGAATGTGTGCCGGCTCTTTTACTCTGGGAGAAAGAGACATAATTTCAGACAACATTTGTCTGACTATATCTAACCAGAGCTTCGTGCTGCAAAGCTGGTTTCCTCCAACTGTTTCAGGCTCATCAGGTTTTTCAGTTTGGCAGTTTTGATGTATCACATTTAAAAACTAAGGAAAATGATGGAGATAATCGTCGTGTTATTGCTCTATTCAACTCCTGTTTTAAGGGCATACAGTCTGGAAGATTTGCATTCAATCTTCAACACATAACCATTAATGGAGCCATATAGGGGTATTTTTCTCTTGTTAGTTTAAAAAGACTTCACACATTAATCGGTTAAATGGTGTGAGAGAGTTCAAAAGCATGGGGCAAAAATTATAATCAATAACAGCTAAAGCTCTTTATTTAGGGCATTATAAATGTTGACTGCATTGTTCCATGGTTATTGATTGATGTGCAATGTAACCAAGATTATATAAATGAACAGTTGATGTAAGAGGACTTAATATACAAGGTGGCGGAACATTCTGTTATCCGGGAGAAGAGGTCTGATTACTTTTGCATCTGCTCTTTTTTTTCTGTTTTAATATCCACACATAGACTCAGTAGTGGGACATCTTAGTTAATTATATTGATCTATAATGTTGAGGGTTGCTCCTCTTAGACTGCAAAGTATAGAAGTCAATAAGTATCCATTTACAGTGGCATCCAACAAATGAGGAAGGAATTCAATTTGCCAGTATTCATTCAAAAGCTATTTTGTTCTGGTCTTGCTGACATCTGCCATCAAGCAAAAGCAATGTGGTGGAACCCACAGAAAGTCTGAGTGCTGACAGCGAACGCTTCCACATTAAACACATTCATCCACACCCACCACCCAGAAAACTGATGATGTATCTATAGCACATAGTGGACATTTGACCAACACAATATATTTCATTAATACTCTGTCATCGGACAACTTATAAAAACCCTGAATGTGCTAATGGATCCTGGAACAGAGGGAAACAATCAGAAACTGTTTACTGCTAAATAAGGACAGTTCATCACAACTTAAAACCTGCACAGAAATAAGATCTACTGTTTGTAATATGTAGAAATATTACTCTGAACAGCAGTACAAGATGAGTTCATACTTTTAAAACCTTTGTAGTAATGACAGTTTACATAGACTCCAGTCATGTGTGTAATTATGTACATTAATAATATTTGACTTTTTTAATCACTGATTTTAGGAGGTTTTTTTTGTGGTTGCTATGTTGTTAAAAATGTTTATGCTATTATTATTATAACTTGAATGAAATCGGGGGTGGAAGTGGGGGGGGTTAAAAAGCAAAACAGGTAACGAAGCTATTAAAAGTGCAACTGAAATCTAACTAAGACTGAAAGCTCTGAGTTAAAGAGGTGATTTAGGTGTAGAGAAGGATAAAGATGTGGAGAAAATAGGAGGAAGGTCATTTTTCTTTTCTTTGCCTTTCATCTATTTATTTATATATTATTTATTTATTACATTTTTGAATGTCTGTGGAGATTTCAGGCAAATTTCTCATGTTGATACACTTCCATATTTTAAACTTTAATTTTAAATGATCCACCACAAAAAGAAAAAAAAAAAAGAACATTTTGGCTTCATGCTATGGACATATTAATGTTGCATATAGATAATCTGCCCTTCCTCCGGCAGGAGAAATGGAGCATACACAAAAACATTTCAGCTCCAGTCACTGTTCAGAACATGATGGAAATAACATCCATGCAGTCACTCGGTATGTGATACATTCTTTAAATTACTGTGTAGACAAAGTTTGTCCATGTCTAACGGTAACGAGCTGAAGATCAGTGGTCTTGAAAAACTGTTGATTGTGTAGATGTTAGCCTTGAGGAAGGGAGAGTTTGTAAAGGTGTGCAGAGACTTGAAACTAAGTAAACAGATACTATCTGAACGGGAAATGTGAGACTCCAGCAGAACAATGTGCTCAAGGATGAAAAAGGTGAAGAAAGATCAGAATAATAGAATCCAGAGAGAGCCAACAAACTGAACATGTTTTTCTAAGGTTCAGCTCAAGATGACACTCAGCATCGCCTTCATCTGCCTCCTTTCACACTGACCTCATGTCCCACCTAAACCCACAGCTTCTGTCACACCTGTAAAGTCTCATGCTGCATTGAGATGAAGTCTGTCGCCCCTTCAGCCTTTTCTCCAAAAAGTAGTGGAGAGGCAGCATAGGTGATTCTACAAGAACCACTTCACCTTAGCTTGTGTCAAGAGAAAGTTCCAGCACAGGTGAGGAAATTTCACCCTTTTCTGGCACCTAAACATATCTTATCCATCGGGTTCAAACATTTTGCTCTAACATCTCTAACATTCCAAAAAGAGTTGGAGAAGCTAATTAACTGTTTTATACTGTATATACACCTATAAATATACTTCCAGATCCAGACAGACACATTTAAATCACTGAAGCTAGTATAGTACAATTAAACCTCTAGCAACAACAAAAATTTGATCAAAACCCAAAACGCGTCCAACCTTCTCCCCCGAAAAACTGACTAAAAAGAGAAACTTTCTTGTTTTCATTAATTTTGAAGCTTAAAAATTAAGATTTTGCCACAAGAAAAGCTTCACATAATAACAATGTATGTGGTTCAAGGTTAACAGGGCAAAGCGATAGCGTCTTAAATTGAATGATTGTAGTAGAGCTGTGAGCCCTGCTCAATACCTAAACTCATATTAAACTTGTTTCATCTTTTACAGAATATTTGTTAATCTTCTTTTATTTGCATAAAAAAACTGTTGAATTCAAGTTTAAAAGCAGTCATCTGATGTGGGTAGAATTTTCTGTAAGCGTATATTTTTATTGACATCAGTCTGAAGGAATGTATGGACCAGGGATAAGGGATATTTTGAGCCTGGCTTGATTTGATCGGTAAATTGATTAGTCTTGACTGAATCCCTGCAGAGGTCACTGAATACAACAGAAGGACAGCAGAGACAGCTGAGCTTTTACTTTCAGGTCTTTGCTGCCTCTCATGTTTCTTACAGAAGACCTTTGCAGCACCACAAACCAGCTTTAACCAGACTGAGAAAAAAGTAATGTAAAAAAAAATTGTATGCATGTTGGATATTTTACAATATTCATACGGAATCATTTCCTAATCAGTGAACGCAGACATACACAGAAGATTTATGTAGAAGCTACTTGTTGATATGTGTTCGATATGCCAAAATCTAACAAATGTGTTTCAAGTTCTTACACACTGAAATGGGTAAAGAGTGGGTAAAAATCAATTTCAAGTAATATTAAAGAAGAAAATATGTATTTTAATTATAGCATAACTTAATCATAGTTTGCAAAATTTCTGATCTGGCAGATTCACTTTAAAATGATCAATCATTCAAATTTTGATTTTATAAATCAAAATTCTGACTCCATTTTCAAATTTTAGTGTATATGTTGTTATGATTTTGTGAGCTATATGACTTCATGTGTTTAGTTATTTATTTTAAGAAAATGTGTTTTCAATATTTGTTGTGTTTTTTCTAGTCCTAAAAGCCATGGAAGAGGTTTTTTGTTTTTTTTCCAGTGTGTCCTCATGATTTTGTGGTGAGTTCTGCAGAAGCTTTTTACTACAGATGGCTGTTTCCCACTGAGACTAATAGATCCACTCGTTTTAGTGAACTGAAGCTCTGTGTTTGGCAGTGGGCAGATCTCCACCCATAGGAAATGATGAATCAAAATCCAACAGTCTCCGTCTACACAATAAGAGAGTGCCCCGCTCACAGAGAGTTCCACTCACTAACAACATTTATTCTCAAAAGAAAATTGATCTGCCAGGCCCAAATGTTCATGGAGGACTTTTTTTTTCTTTTTCTTTTTTTAAGTAATCGTAAAATATTTATTCCAGAGCTCTCACAGTACAGACAGCCAACTTAGTGAAAACACTGGACAGAATGCAAAGTAAGTGTGAGCCTGGGAATCAGACTCAGACTGTGTGACAGGGAGGAGGCAGCAGTAATCAGAGAGTTACAGAATCATGATGCTCTTCAGCACCAAGCGTGTCTGAATGTAAAGAAAGGATGTTCGTCACACTCCTCACTACTCAGTTATTAATATTCCTGTTTTCTTGTTGTATTAACTCTAAAAACCACAAACAGTTTATTTATTCAGACGTTCACTTTCACTCGTTTCCTGTGCTAGTCCTTTGCACGGTCATGGGGTATCATTTTTTTTTTTTTTCTATTCAGTTTTTGGCTCTCCGTTCCTACCTTGTCTTTATTGGCAACAATCACTCTTGACTTCTGTTGTCATTTATTCCCATGGTATCTGTTGGTCTCAGGGTTTACTGTTGTTCCTTACTAGATCAGGGTTTTTGCGTTAACAATAGATTGTTTTGTTGTCGTGTTAGATGTAGAAAAGACACATTTTGAATACTGCCTTTGATTCTACCTGCAGGTAGATATTTTCATTTTCATCTCAGATTTCAAAAACATCTGTGTTTTAATTATATATGGTAAAAGATCTGAGAAAATGTTAATGAAAATGTATCAGCATTGTTCTTTGCACACATTTGCATTTTTTAATTCCTTATATACCTATTTAAAGAGAAACCCTTATTATTGTTGTTATTATTACTATTACTAATAATTCTTACATCACTAACATGACTAAGTGAGTTGTCACCAGGGACTCTAGTTTTCTCCCTCAGACCAAAAACATACATGCATGATAGGTTAACTTGCAGCGGTGTGTGAGTGTGATGGTCATTTGTCTCCATGTGGCCATGTGATGGACTGGCAACCCGTCCAGGTGTAACCCCGCCTCTTGTTCAATGATTGCTACAGATAGGTACCAGCTTGCCGTGACACTCAACATAAAGAAAATGAACGGATGTTAAAAAGATGAGGTAAGAATTTCAGCATCTGGTCACCAGAGGGCTCCCTTCTCTCATTTTGATTGGGAAACGTGAAGCAGGTTTAATCATTTCAGGTTTATTAAGTCAAAGAGCATCATGTGGTTATTTTGATTGAAAATTCCTTAAAAATAGGACTTATTGACATAAAATAATAATATAAAAACCAAAGTTGATTTGCATAATAACTTGTAATATTCTTTAATAAAATCTGGTATAGCACATTTACATTTACTTTATACAAAAAAAACAAAACAAATAATTCCAAAGCACAACACAGTTTGACACTTTTCTTTTTTGTTTCAGGATTTTCATTTTTGCATTTTTATGTCCAGTTTTTTTTATTTAAGACTCACATGCTAAATTCAAACATAATGCAAAGTCAGGTTAAAGTTGATGCATTTGTCTGCTGCAGAGGTGAAACTCAGCTGTACAAACAGCCAACACGATATAAAAAGTTAGATTTGCATGGAGTCCACATCCTCTACTGACCTTTCTTGATTGAGTGTTATAGCACACAGAGTAAATGCAAAAAGGTCACACAGCTTTAATAGTATAATTGGCACGTTTTCCCGAAAGACAGCTGAGAAGGAGCACCACAGACAAACCTAATATGTATTCCGAACATACTGCTGTCATACCTGTCAAAGATGAACTACCTGTTTAATCCAACAGACATTTTACTGTGATGTGAACAAAATGAGCTACTGTGGCACAAATGTGGCGAGAGCATTTTCTTTGTGACTTGGCTTTCTGAGAGCTGCTGTTTACCAAGGCTCCTCTTTATTTTGCATAATAGTCAAGGATAACATGTTTTCCCTTCAGGTAGAATAAGCAGGCAAGGAAATTGCGCTTGAAACATTGAATTATGGTGCTTACCTTGACATTTATGGAGTCAGCACAGCCCCAGTGCATTTTAAAATGTTGCTCCATCTGCAAGAACACGTCGCCCATGATCGTCTGCACACTGTAAGCTAATCAGAAGAGAAAACTATTGTCTTTTGTGACTGTTAAGCACCTTCAAGTCCTGTCTGGCTGCCCTCTGCTTGTGCTATAATGATGAGTAAACCATTAGCCCAGTTTAATCAGGTTAGAATTATAGTTGGATTATATTGTTAAAGGGCAGATTAAAATATATAAAGAGATCACACAGAGTCTTGGCTCCTTAGTTTACATTGTTATTAAACTACGTGGGATTAAAAATGTGAATAGAACTTCTTTTTTTTCCAAGTTTAGAGAGTTAAACTTCTAGATCATTCTCCTTGTTTGTGATTTTCAGAAATCAGTAATGTGAAAACACATTTACCTACTTTCTAGAGGATGTTATCTATACTTTCATCTACTCCAGAGCTATACATCCATCCTTATTCTATCTCCTTAATCCTGTTCAGGGTCACAGGGAGCAGGTGTCTATCTCCAGCAGTCATCAGGCGCGAGGCGGGGCTACACCCTGGACAGACCACCAGTCCATCACTAGGCCACACTCAGTCACACCAAGAAGCTAATCGTTTTTTATCTAAAGGGCGATACTAGGCCCAGAGAAAACCAAGCCTCCACATTAAGAACATGCAAACTTCTTGTAGACTCACACCTTATATTCTTACTAGGATGTCCTGGTCAGGTTTTTTTTGCCCTCGAATCCAAGTCCGAGTCATTTTATTTTGAGTATCTACTGATACAGAGTCCCGATCCGATACTTCTGTAGTATATTAAAAAATAATAAAATAAGGCTAAATTAACAGATCCAGGATTTTCCTTATTTTTTATTTAATTCATCCTATTTTAACAGCTCTGTTAACAAACAGAGCACCTCTGTGAGGTAACTTGAACCCTTTGGACTTTATATATCTGAGTCCTGTTTTGGAGGTAAGGTCAGATTCCGATCGAGTCTGAAACCATGTGATTGAGCGTGATTTCTGATTACATGATCAGATCTGGACATCCCTATATTTATTTTTTTCGTGAATTTAATGGTAAATATTTAAAAAAAACAGAGGACTTCTAGGTCGAGGAAACAACATCTGGTCAAGATTAATTTTTTCAGGACAATTTCTTAAAATTAATGATAATAAATATAAAAAACTGTAAAAAATTACAACATATATATATCAGTACTTAATACTAAAACCTGCATCTTGCCAGCGATACCTGTATTTTTTCATCACACATTTGTCTTATTACTTTTTGAAAACAGCAATTTCAATGTATACATAAAGTTTATAAGATGTAAGTTTAGGTTTATTGGAAATAAGCCAGTTACTTTCTCCTTCTTAAACTTGCTACAGTGTGAAAACAATAGCACCACTTTGTAGGGTAATTATTTTCAGATGAGCTTAATGGAATTAGCTCAATGGCTTATTTGCCCTGGCTGATGTAAATACAATGCATTCTAATTAAAGTAATTGGGTAAACAGGAAAAGATAATTGGGAAACATCCATAGAGTGGGTTTGTAATTTGGTTAAGAAAAAAATGAATAATAACAATTTTAATACCTCATAATCAGAAAGCAAAGTGTCTGAAATTTGATTTTATTACAGAAAAAGGACAGAGATAATTTGGAAATGAAAAGCTAGTCAATGTGTCAAACTTGTGATTCAGAGCATTTTAATGCAGCACATTGTGAACAATT
This sequence comes from Pachypanchax playfairii, assembly GCA_006937955.1. Classification (NCBI taxonomy): domain Eukaryota; kingdom Metazoa; phylum Chordata; class Actinopteri; order Cyprinodontiformes; family Aplocheilidae; genus Pachypanchax; species Pachypanchax playfairii. Next base: position 157,381 of record SSNP01000054.1, read on the forward strand.
GGCTCATAATAAATCTGATGGATGGGATTTAGGCTTTGGATGATTTTCAGGGATGAATAGTGTGAATGTCAAAGGATGAAGCAGTGACATTTTATCCTGACTTCCATCATCTGCTGTTTTCACATCAAACAATGAAAAAAACTTGAACATTTCAACTTATTTCTAATTTCACAAATTACAATATCTTTATTTGCTAAAACTGCAATTCTTTTTCAATTATGGATGCTTTAGCTAATTATGTTTGACAAAAAGATTTGATTTGGACAAAGTGGACTCACTGTCAGTGATCTGATCTTGAGTCCACTTGTCACTTTGGCAACTTTTATGACATCTAAATAATAAAACCTACTGATGATAGCTTGACATTTTCTCAGTCCCATACAGCTGACATATACTGCCCTGACATTCACCTCAAAATACTAAATTAAAAGGGTAAATGGCTCCAATGATTTAAGGAAAAATGTGTCAGGAAATGTAATCCAAACTCACATTTTCACATGTAAATGAATCCAGCGGCTGCGAGACAAACATTATTCAAATGATTCATCTGCTGAAGTGACAAATCGGTACATGAATCCATAGGTTGATTTATTTTAATGAAAGAGTCAGAACCAACACTGCATGTGATAAATACTGGAGGTGTCTGCGTGGACTTGTGAACCCCACCATGTTTTCACGATTATAGCATTTAATGACTCCCTCTCAACAACACATTGACATTGTCCACATGAGATCTTCTCAAAGATGGCGTGATTTACCAAAGCTCTCGAAAGGGAAAAAAAATCTCATTGAGGAGATGGATTGCTGAGAGGACTCTCCAGCAGGCCTATAAATCATTCTTTAATCAGAGCACACTGAGAGTGAGGTCACCCACTCAGGCCCAACATTAGTTCCAGAGACTTCCACAGTGTCTCTGGTTCTGCTCCTGCATTCTGTTGTCCAAACTCTTTTTGCTTCTTCGTCCACCATATTGCCTCATCCTTTCTTTTTTACTTGGGAGAATAATCTATTCTGAAATTATAAACCTGAACAAGTAGTTGTAAAAAAATAAAGCTGCACATATATACATATATATACATACATGTGGAATTACAACTGATAGGTGGGTTAAGACATGGACTGACAGCTTTAATTTGGGGGTGTTGTCAGTTCCAAAACTATGAGCCATCAAGGAAGAGTTTTGCACACTTCTGCCTCTCCGATGCTTAATGTAAAACTGTCTGCTCTTTTGGCAGTAGCTGCCATGATGGAAGAAATCTTGACAAGAACAATACTCAAACAAAAATCAAGCAAATCCAAAACATCCTCAATTATTCTGTTTTTTCTTCAACCCACTCGTTTAAACAAGCGATGCATCTGAGTCATGGACAGCAAAATTGATATTTTGTGGAAAAGGACACTTAAAAAACAAATGTAGGTCACAGAAAAAGGGGAGGAAAGATGTAACATAAAAAAGCAGCAGACTAAGAGGATAGTTGCATTTCCATTAGCTTAAATGTGAATTTAAATTAAAAATAAAACAAGTATGATGTGATAAACACCAGGCTAACTTTCTTCTCCTCATTAGATTCTTCATAACTATGTAATTAGCTTTGTTGTCTCTCCAGGACAGAATAATATCTTTGCTCGTTTGTTCACTTTGAAAGACAAGTTTTGTTTCATCTGTGTTCAGTCGCGAGCCAACAGGTCGAATCATTATTTCAAAATGTAAATTATGAACATGTTCTCTTTGTTCCCGTTGCTTCTAAAGCAATGCAATGGATTGATCCTCTTACCCAATGTCCAAAAGACTTCTGGCTGAATGGATATCAGGTTTTTAATCACAGATTGTTTTGGAGGAAAAGTGAAACACAGGCTTCCTCATTAGGTATGCTACATCCACATAGCCACAGATGAAGAAGTGCACCTAGTCATCACTGGATTAAAGTTCTTTCAACTCACTTCAAAAGCAGTCTTACACTGATAGTGCAGCAAGAAATTCAAGCTTCAGTGGAGACACACCCCAGCTTGCACTCTCTGGATGTGTCAGCTTCATCATCCAGATCCTCTTAGTTTCTTCAAGCAGGATGTGTTCAGCTTGACTGAGATACGGGAATTGGGAACTGGATTTTAGTCTGTGTATTATGACATCAAGTGCTCTCAGTCTGAGGATCATGTAGCTTCATTCTCTCTTCACTAGTTTCCTGTTTTAAACACAAAACCATACGGTCAGACGTGGAATACGGTATTTCCAGGAATGCGAGAGGTCAAGCATGTGTCAGCTAAAGGCATCAAACTGGTTAAAGCTCATTTAACTGCTTTGAGGTTTTACATTTTTTCTTAGTTTAGACAACAGACACTATTGTTGCTTAGCAATGAACCATGCAAAGCTGCACTGCTCCAGATGTCCAATTCTTTGTGTGGCCACTTCTGCTTTTGTTTTGAATTAAACAGCTTGAGATGATGGACAATGGAGGCACCTTCTGGACCCAGAGGAGGTAAACAACCAACTTATTTTATTTTATTAAAATAATACATTAAAACATTTTTAATTTACTTCACAATGTCAAGTGGCTGTTCAGTTATAGGTATTGCATCATCCAGAAGAGAAATTTTATTATTTTTTGTGAATTTAAAAGCTAACCAAAAATTATAGAAATATTTTTCCTGCTTTCCAGATTACATTTAAACTAAATATGATCATTGTCTTATCTTTCCTTCTGTTTCAGTCACATTTATCTGGAAAACTTCAGTGAACACAGTTAAACACAACTTATAGAAAACATACGTTTTCATTTTCATATTTTTGGAATCCATGAATTTTCTCTCTGTATTAATTATTTAAGTTGAATTTCCACTCTCCCATTTTTTGAGCAATTTAATATTTATTAATTAGTAATCATTATTATTAGATTCAGGAATACAAAATCAGTTCTTGTTACAAGAAAAAACTACAGATGAAACAAATGTTTTTTTGCAGCATCTCCTTTATTTATAAAGTTGTTAAAATATGCAGTGTCCCTACAGCTTTCTGTTCATATTGGGCTGTATATTCTCTTAAGCCTTCATAAACATATGGAGCTTCTTTGGGGAATTTTATAAACTCAGTGTGATCCCAACGACAGCAAAAGCAGTACCATCAAATTATCCCACTGTCTGTTTAAAACTGCGTGTATTGTTTCTGCTACCTGTTTTTTTATGGTTCCTGCCAATCACATTTTCTTTCAAATCTTCCCCTAAATCCCAATAAAGAACTTTAATTGAGACTAGATTCCTAGAGGATAAAGGTGATGAGACTGCACTGCTGACAGCAAATGAGATCTGAATATGTGGTGGGGACCAAGAAAGATTTAAATATAAATTATGAATACGGCAGAAATTCTGAGTGCTCTAAAAATTCTCCCTCACGCTTCAATAATGGATATGGTTGAGTGCTTTGCTGGTCCATATGGATTCCCAATTTATACACTGGTATCAGACCAAATAATCTCTGCTCAGTTTTACATGAGATGAATAAAATAGAAGAAAAAGGTGTCAAATAAAACTTTAAATGAAACAGGGACATTGTTTGACTTTGAAGCTCACCCTCTATCACTTTATTAAATGCTGCAAGTATTAACTATTGTGTTACCTTCAGGTTTTTCATGTTTTCTTTTGTAAAAAGGTGAGATAACTTCAAGGACTTGACTTTCTGCATTATCCAAAAGAATATGGATAATGAGTCCTGGGGTCTTCCTGGTTCACCTCATGCTACATCTTCCTGTGTTTGATGGATTTCAGTATTAGTGGTGTGCTCTAACAGGAAGATATTTTTAGTAATAGCACTTGTTCTCATTTCTGTTTTTACAGCAGAGTTTCTTCATCCTACACTGTGAAAACTCATAAGGTTGCTTTGATTAACTGCACGTCTTCTAAGGAAACTCTAAAATTGTCACTGAAGGTGGAGATTGTTGTAAAAGAGTCAGCATCTTTTGAAAAGAATCCTATTTAAATATGGGCACATCATCTTAGCCACCTGGATCATTTTAAGTCGCATGCTCAGCATTTTGGATGGTTGTCTGTCACTAGATGTGAGCAGAATAATAATTGAAAAATCACTTTAAACCTGATGCTTGTTATTCAGCACAATCTGTTCATTATGTTGCATAGCTGTGATGGACCTTAAAGGTACAATATGTAAGAATTTTACACTGATATACTCACAACAGTTCAATCTCCCACTGATTTTGAAAATAGCAGATTTTGATCTTAGCCGGTTGAATGGTTTCTGCTTTAAAACTGATGTTCCGGGACGGTTACAATAACTATACCACATCCAGACTTCCTGCTTCCATAGCAAATTACATGTGAGCCTGCAAGGTTGCCAACTCTTCAACGCAAGCATGTGCAAAGCTACAACGAACAGCAGCAAAGAGTAAAAGAAACAGCCCTGAGGTAACTTATAGTAAACCTAAGAAACCCTGACATCCTTCCCAAAAACCGAACAAATACAAGAGAAACAAAATGAGGATCAACATTGGAACTGGCAACCCAGCAGAAAAATTTGGAAGGGGGGGTGAGAGCAGACTAACCACAAGGTCTAATTCTTACATATTGCACCTTTAACTCAGAGCACTGACAATACATTTTGAAGCTAATCATTCAGTAAAAGAGCTCCCACTGTGATATCTAAAAGCTACAATTAGGACCAGCGAAGAAGAGAGAAGAACATAAGAAGAATACCAGAATAAAGTTCTGAACAGTTGCCAGTAGAAGAATTGTCCACGTCTGCATCAGGAATGTGTCTACTCATCAGACACCAAGGAGTAAAAGGCTTTTCTTGCATTTGGGCAACTTAACGGTTTATCAAGGTTTTTTTGGAGTTGCATGGTGAGTGTTGCTCTGCAGCAAAAAGGTCATGGGTTTGACTCCAAGCCAGGAACTTCCTGCTAGTAGTTTGCATGTTTTTCTCCTGCTACAAGAGAAAATTACTACAGGACCTTGAAATATCATTGAAATGTTCTTCTGTTTGGTATTTTCAAATCAGATTATTGTTTTACTCAGTGTAAAACTTCAAAATAAAGAAACAGTTATGTTTACAACTGGTTGCTCTTCTATTCTATCAGCATTATTGGGGTATTTGTTGCTCAGTAAATCAAGTGACCTAAGAGGTGACCATTCACGCATTTATGGGGGAGTATTTTAAATTAATTACGTGCATTCTTGTATCTCATTTGTTACTTTTCAGAAAAAGTGTTCTTTAACAAGCTGACACTGACCCACAATAACATTTTAACATTGTGTTTTCACTAATTAATCGCTGGTGTTGTGTTTTGTTTAAAATACATATTCTCAAATGTGAAACAGAATGTTTTACATAAAAGTTTGACATTTAAAGAACTCGTCATTCCCTCCCATTTCCTCTGCTTAGTATTCTAATTTGCTTGGCAGCTTGATTGAGGGAAAGTGGAGAATTTATAAATGCAGTAATATTCTGCTCATGCGTTCACATGAGCTTCAGTGAAAATTAAACAATCTACAGTTTAGCTCGAAGCCACATAATGTCAAATTAAACATTCTCATCTCTGTCAGATATGAAACGCTGCAAGACATTTCAATCAACATTTGTTGTTGTTAATTAACTCGAGGTCATAAACGAGACAGGTGAGAATTATACGCAATGAGGAGACTGTTGTGTTTTTAATGTTTAATGCTTTTACTTGAACAATGCTGCGATATTATTGTTTTAAATGCAATTAATGCTGAATTGTTAAAATTAACCCATGGAAGATTGTAACATAACATTTGTGTTTTAATAAGCAACAGCAAAAGGTTTGTTTGGATTGGAGGGGCATAGTATAGCATCCAGTGTTATTATCAGTGTGTTTCCAATTTTCCTTTTCGAGTGTGTTCTGTGATATGCAGGGGATGGCGCTTCCTGTTTGTGTGCTTTTCAGTTTGTTGGCCATCTGGAACGAGGAAGCCATGATGCAATCAAAGAATACAAATCTGAGAGCTGCTGAGAGGACATTGAAATCCACTTCACAGCCATCAATAAACACGTCGCGTTTGGGCAACTGAAACGGGGGTATAGCCTTCTGATCAATCACTGACCAAAGGGTCCCTTTGTCTGTGACTCTGAGATCCAAATAAAACTCACAAAATCCATCAACCATGTAGTTTGTCTAAATCAATAAGCAGCTCTGGTCTAAAAAGCCAGAAGAAACTAGATGGCTTTATATTTACCAGCACTGATGAACTCTTAATGGCAGCTGTCGATCATCAGAGAGCTGCTTCATGAAAAAATGGACTGAAAGGACTCAGTTTGAATATGTTTCACACATTGAGGATATTGTATTGTACACATCGCACTCATCATGTAGATAACTTACAATAGCAGAGCTCTGGATCTCGGCTATTTCCTGTTCAGCTCCATAAATATTTGCTCCAATCAGGAAACCACTGAAGACTGTCCGAGCAAACTGTGTGGTAATTAGGTGATTTGGACAAATATTGAAATTCTCAGCAGACAGCAAGAAGATGGCATTTCTGTACTGTCCCCTGCTTGTTAAAAAACAAAAGAGAGCAAAGCGTCAGACTAGATTGTAAATAAATAAAAAAAAAAAACAAGTTGCAAAATGTCAGCAACAATTATCTGACACTGCTGCTGACGAGGAGAGAAGTAACCTGCTGTTCAATGGCCTTTAGTTGCGGTACAGCTTTTGTTTATCTTGTCTTTTTTGATAGATCAGCGACTAATTCCCAGCAGGTGGGTGAAGACCATGAAGGAAAAAAAGTGGAAAGAATTAGTGTCTGTAGAGGCAATTTAAATATAAAAATTAATAGAACGGACACATGAATTACCCCTTAACTGTAGAGTCTGGAATATGAACATATTTCCCAGGAATTACATGTATAACATTTAATTATGTGATGATACAATAATAATATTGGCACTTGCTCCAGTAGTTGTGAGGAGTCTGGGCTCCATCTGGGATAATAATATAAAAACAAAGCTCAACTGGGATGTTTTAGAATATTTTTTCTTTCATCATTAATCTTATTACAATGTGGAAGAGTTAAACATAACACAACCTCCACTCTAACACGTACATGAACACGTTCTGTGAGTGTTTTACTGTAATGTAGATAATGTTGCCTGGTGGAGGTCTGAACTTTAAGAGTACTTTTCTAGTTAATAACCTGGATTCTGACACTCATCATCATTGTCAAACAGTTTCTCAAAGAAACAGTGGTTGTCTTTCTACTGGCTTCTTGTTCTCTATTTATCTGCAAAGCAGCAGCTTGTATAAAGCCACATATTTATTCACATAATGTCAGGTTTTCAGCACAGAGCGAGTGGAACAGTTTTCAAGTCCTTGTATCACACTGTGATGCCACAATCTCAGAAGGAAAGTTACAGAGCAGTAGAATCCTGACATCCTTTGCATTATGGGATGAAAGGCAAGAGACAGAAACACGATGCTCTAATTGGCAAGTTTGCTTATCCTCAGTGATTTTTAAGAAGTTAAAAGGCAAAGATTATTTGAATCCCCCAGAACAAATTTCTCTGCTGGAGACTAGAGTTTTAGCTGCTGAACAGCTGGCAGTTTAGCAGCATTAAAATGGCAGAGTTGTGAGTTTAATTAGGACAAAGCAGAAAGTGGCCAAAAGGAGAGTTTGTTTTTTAACTGTTAAAGGCTGTTTTTAATATCAGTTTTACACAAATCTATTGGTATTAAGGAAAAATAGATATCTGAGTCTCTTGTTTATTCTTGAATGTAGAAGTTGCGAGAATGATGATGCAAAAAGCTGAACATTAAAATATAAATACTGCTCTAAAAGTGTCATACCTTATAATGACTTGCTACTTGATAAACTGTCACATGCTGCTGAAACTTGAAGAAATTAATGTTTTCACTGGAATTTAATAAGTTGCACAAAATCAAATTTAATCAGAGTCTCTGTCAGGAAATGGTCAAGGAAATATGAACCATTCGGTCCATAATGCATCACACTAACAAAAATATTTTACCAATGCAAAACTCTTGAACAGTAATTTTGTTCATGTTTTTCACCAGAAAACGTATTTATATTAAAAATACATGTTTCATTGTGTGTTTAAAACAATAATACCTGTTGCAATGCATTTTATGACAAAAAGAAAACTTGCAACTTCTATTTTTTAAGAGAGAAAACGAAGAACACAGAAAGAAATACATGAGATATTCTTATCATGATGTGGAATACCTCACAGAGTTCTAAGATTTAATCATAAAATAATTTGTCTATATTAAGTGAGAATATGAGATATTTAATTACAGATTAAATAAGCAAGATTCCATTAACTAAATCGACTGAGGCTAAGAGAGATGAGTAGTCGCCTTCTGATCTGAAAGTTTGCAGTTTGATCCCGGCCCAAGTGTCCATTAGCAAAACTTCAATACCCATGTAGCCTCCCAATTTACATGTTGGTGTGTGTAAAGTTGTGGTCAAACGTTTTGAGAATAACACAAATATTAGTTTTCACAACGTTTGCTGCAATTTTAATGAACTTCAGAATGTTATGAAGATCAGATGAATTGGAAAGTTCTTCCATTTCAATAATCTTCTCACTAACACAGGTGAGAATGTTGAAGAGCACAAAGCTAGAGATCATGATGTCAAGCTGATGTAGTCAGAATAACAGACTGGATGTTAAAAAGAGGCTGATGCTTGAAACCATTGTTCTTCCTGTTAAAGAAACACGTACAGTGTCATTGTTTTACATAAAAAGAGAATCACAAGTAGGACATTGTTGCTGCATCTAAATCAACCGTTTATTGGATCATCAAGAACTTCAAGGAAAGAGGTTCGATTGTTGTGTAGAAAGTCCAACAAGCATCAGGACGTCTCCTAAAGATGATCCAGCTGAGGGATCAAAGTGCCACCAGTGCAGAGCTGCTCAGGAGTGGCAGCAGGCAGGTGTGAGAACATCTGCACGCACAATAAGGTGAAGACTTTTGAAAGATGGTCTGGTGTGAAGAAGGGCAGCAAAGAAGCTTCTAAAAACACCGAAGCAGCTAACGTTGGGTCATTTTCTAAATGAGTTAATGTAACTTGTGTAAAAGTGCTTTTAGTAGTGCTTTTAGATTAGTAAGACTATCAAAGCACATAATACAGACCATTTACATAACGTTGACAGATAATGTGAATTTTTATCATTAATTTTCCTCTCTTTAACTTTTAGCTTCTCATTGCTGTTAATTTTTTTTTCTGTAAAAGCAACAGCTGACAGGAATAATCCAAAAACGAATGACTTATTCCATGAAACCCTGAATAAGACTGCTGAGAAAACCACCGCAGACTGAAGCAATGGCTCTGAACTCACTAACCCTTCAAACAGACAATGCAAAGAATCTCTCATTTTTTCAGTTCATTTGAACATTTTAAATTGAAAAAAAGGAATTTATTTCATTATTTTCACCAAATGCACATGTCCTTGCAGAGTTCGAAGTGATGACAAGTGCTGTATTTGTCTCTGTGTCTGCAGATTTAGGTGCTTCATGGTCATTTTTTCATTTGGAACTAATGTTACCATGTTATCACCCATCAACCCAATCTCCATGGAAATAAGATGCTCCTTTACAGTCCTGTGAAATAAAAATATTTGCATATTTTGGGTCATTTCATGTGATAAATTGTATTTGTCTTTCATTCGTGGCCTTTCTCTCCTTCTAATCAGGCTGGAATTGCATGTATGTCGTCCCAAACATATTTAATATGTCTGAGAGGTCTTTTATTGTGAAGGGAACAGAAACCTGCTTTTCAAAGAATCAAACTGTGAAACAAGAAGGCAATAGTTGCCAAAACCAATTATACCCAGTCACTTCTATCCAATTTATTTCTGAGAGTGTACAGTGAACGGACAATGAATTGAACATGAATATGTGCAGACATGTTGCATCTGCTGTTTATCTATGAAGGGCATGAAAGTAAAGCAATAATTGCATCCACAAAATAAATAAACAGAGAAAATCTTAATCATGACACTGAAGGAGCGGGAAATTTAGCATTCCAGTCTGTTTCCACTTTGCGTCATGGCAACGGAGTGGATGGGGATCATGTGTGATCTCAACTGTCTTAAGCAGCTGATGTGTGTGAAGGAAATACTCAGTATACTGCTGAGCTTTGATGAATCATTCATGATTTAAGTAAAAGGCAAACATGATGGAAGCTCCAAAAACGGAAAACTGGTGGTAAAACTACATTTAACTGTTTGTGGATTATTTGGTGAAAAATGTACAATCTGTCTATATGTTCAATCAATATAAACTCCTTACTTATTAAGTAATTTTAGCATGATTTATTGTTTTATTTAAAGTTGAATAGTGAAGCATGAACAGCTACAGCTGTGCGTAATTGACACTTCAAATAATCGGGATGTATCTTTAAAAGGTAACAGCACATAGACTCATGATGATTTGCATGACGTCAGTACCCGATTAAATATTTATACCTTGTAGAAACTTCACAACTTGATCATGAGAGGAAGATGTGGGATGAGCACTGAAATCCCCCCGGAAGCGAGTCGAACCGTCGCGCTGGTGAGAGTCTCATGCACACTGAGACGCGCTGGACCTTTTTCCTTCCTCTCTCACTCCACGTCAAACAAAGAAGAGACTGAACGTCAATATTCTCTTTTACTTTACTCGTTTCAAGACTGTGGCATCGGGAATCAGTTCAGATGAGTCACCTCAAAGTGTTCAAGAAGAACTTATTTAAAGGAGGACTGACCCAGTTCCATCTGCTGTAATTCAAGTTTTCTCTCAGTTCAGCAGCCGCAGCTGGATCTTCTGAAATCACGCCTATCAACGTTTTCTGCTCTGCCTCACTTTGGAATCTTTAGGATTCTTATCAGGCATCAGCAAACCAACAGAGGAGGAAGACTCCGATGGAAAACCATGCAGCACTTTGAACCCATGGAGACATGGCACATAGGCTCCTCACGTCCCCAAACAGAGTCAGCGCAAGATTCGCCTTCATATTCACCTTGTCACTGTCCTGCACCTACTTATGCTACAATATCATTTTTTATGGCGGCGCAGTCATGACACATCAGGGTTACGAGGGTAAACGTTGCCCGCCGAGCAAAAGCGCAGGAGGAAAGAAACTTCTTGGGAAAATAACCGATTGTGCCTCGCAGGATGTCAGGACAGCTGCCCAGCGAGGATCCGGGGATCTCCGCGAGCAAAGTAAACCTCCCACCTCACCCGGTGCACACTGGACTGACATGAATTTGAGAAACATGAGTGTTGCGCAAAAGTATGGGAACAAGAAGCTGCCTAATGCGTTAATAGTCGGTGTGAAGAAGGGAGGAACCAGAGCGGTGCTGGAGTTCATCCGGATACATCCAGATGTGCGCGCGCTTGGGACAGAGCCACACTTTTTTGACAGAAACTATGACAGAGGACTGGACTGGTACAGGTGAGGTAAACGTCAAGAAACGGGGGTGGGGGGGGGCCCATTTAATTTTTCTGCACCTTCTGTTAACTTTATTATTTTAATTTAACTGTAAGTGCCACGAGATGCCCTGAAGCAAAATCTAAATTTAACTTCATTTCTGTCCAGCAAGCTTTGAGGCATGTATTCAATTAATTATACATTCTCCATCGCCTGATTAACAAAAACTAATTTGGTTCTACTGCACAAAACTCAAGCAGCATCATGTCTTCTGTCACTAATTTACATTTTCACCTGTTGTTTTTTTCTGAGGGACCTTATCAGAGCTTCATGATGTTTGCTTTGTGTGATGCAGTTTACACACAAAATCACATCTAGTGCCACAAATAAGAAACCTCCAGGAAACAAAGTGGAATAAATGATTCTGCATTTAGTCTTGAAATAAACAAGCTTGGCGCCTGACCTCACCCTCATGCATCTCTGTTTCATATCTCTCATTCTCTTTGAAATCTATAACGCACCTTTCAGTTTATTTAATCTGTGTTTTGTTTGGTTTATTTTCTCACTGAGGTAATCAAGCACAAGGTTCTTCTAACCAAAAAGCAGAATCATCACTGATAAACTGAGTGTATGAGGCCACAAAGATTTTCACTCAAGGCTGAAAATCTTTTCATTACATAAAAAGGGCTGAATGATGCCTCAGTTATTTCGTATTACTGCAAATTAAGTTGATTTCTTTTAAAATGTTATTTCTAAAGCCATGAAAAGCTGAGCTTACGTGGACAATGTTGATGCTGCAGTCGAGTTCTGCAGAAGTAACACAATCTGCATCACACATTCACACTCTGTAAGTGTTCATGAAAGCAGCTCCATGATAATGCAAAGAAAATGTGCTCATTTTATTTATAGCATAACTGCAAATTACAACAGATTAAAGATTAGATAGAAATAAAAGTATTCTGTAATACATGCATTTTGAAAAGTGCACCTGTTGTTGAAGATTTTTAGAAGCAGATTTAGCATTTGAGATATTTTATTTACTTTTTTCCTTACTAGAAAATCAGAAAAAGTAGCACTGAGAGTCTCTTGCTGTGTTAATAAGAGGAGCAACACAAACCAGCAGATCACAAACAACCTTGATGGATAAAACCTTAAAAGGTTTTTTTTTTTCAGAATTATTTTTGATTTGCTAATTGTCATAAAACCTGTCAGTCAAACTAAAGTGCTGCAAAAGTCTTTTTCTGAGTGCTGATTTTTTTTCTAATATTGCTTTTTTTTCACACTTACACATCTGCATCAGAGCTGCAAACAAATTTTAACAACAGACAAAAATAACCTGAGTAAAATCAAAAGCGTTTGAAAGAAGGTTTCACATACTGATGGTAAAAAGTTACCCAAACCAGCTTGGCCCTGTGTGAAAAAGTAATTGACCCCTAACTAGTAAAACTACTCCTGTTCATAACAACTGCAATTTGTTACAGATAACGGACAGTGATTTCACTGTGGAGGAAATTTGGCTCATTTTTCTTTGCAGAACTGTTTAATTCAGTCACATTAGAAAGTTTTTGGAACATGGATGAATGTGTTCAAGATCGTGTCACTGCATCTCAATCAGATTTAAATCCAGGCTTTAACTCCAAAATCTTTATTTTGCTTGTTTGAGATGGACTAGCTGTAACACTGACCTGCTGCATAACCCAAGTTCACTTGAGCTTAATGTCATGAACTGACGTCTGGAAGGATTTTCTGGTAGAGATCATGATCTCTGGTTCCATCAGTTATAAATAACAAGTCTTTTTGGTCTGTTGTAGTTCTGGTCTTGGAATTCTTCCATGGATGCAATTTTGCAAAGTTGCTTTTTTATTGTTATATCATGACCTTAACTGAAGCCAGTGAGCCCTGCAGAGCTACAGATCATTTTTTTCTGAGTTTACATGTGACTTCCTGCAATAATATTTTGGTAGGACAGCCATTCCCGTGAAGGTTCACCACTGTTCCATGTTTTCTCCCATTTGCGGATGATGGCTGTAGTTCATTGCTTCTCATGTAGGGGGTAGTTACTTTTTCACATAGAGCCAGGTTGGTTTGGATAAAAGTTTTTGGATACAAGTTTTAGAACATTTGCTCCGAACTTCATAACATCTCTTTCAGGGAAGCTCTTGCAAATATTTATGTTAAACCACAGCCTGAATCCGTCACAACGGCATGACTCCACAGGAGAAGAGTCTGTGTGCTGAACCGACCTGCGTACAGTCCAAATCTTTCATGCATTTGCTAAATCATGAAACAAAAAAATCTGGCCACGAAGGTCCAGAACTGTTAAGCAATAAGAACCCTGCAACATTTACTCATTTATTTTCCTGCAGTCAGAGACAATGCAAACAAAAGTGTCAGCAAGTGCATTTCAAGAATACATGTGTGTGTTAAAAATACATATTGAATACTTTTTAAGAATAAATAATCAAATTAAGAGCTTAATATCCTTTCAGTAAGTTTTGTGCTAATGCCTTTCAGATGCTTTCATAATGATAAAACAAAAAGCTACTGAATTAAAGCCTATATTTTTATAGTTTTAAAAAAGGTTCCATTTCCACCTTTTCATTCGCCAACAACTGGAAAATGTTCTGCATAACGTAAAGCTTTAACCAAAGTGAAAATAGCATGTTCAAAGATTAGTTTGATATACATAAAGAGCTAAAGAGAAGTGTGACATAAGGGAATGCTGTCAAACAAGTTTGGGTCTAATCAAAAACTATTGTTGTGGAAGAGCTTTTCCCTTTTCAACTTCACTGTCAGTCACAGTTGCTCAGGTTTGATAATAATGCATCCATTGTTCAGATTAGAGCTTAATCAGTGCATGGGGTGGGAATAAAATTTTTTTCTGGAAATAGAGAATATTCCCTAAGCAAAGAAATACATAAAAGAGAAAAATAGAAAAGTTTGCCTTCATGTTGGATTGATGTAGAATTAGAACGGCCCAACGCTGTCATCAATAAATTTTATTTATTAAGTTGAGAGATTATTCTTTACACACTAATTGTTGCTAGAGCTTTTATATATATATATATATTTTTTTTTTTTTTCTTCATGTTGGAGTGAAAAAGCCAAAGTGTTGTTACCACTAGCCATAAACATAGAAATATATTTTCTTTTCAAATGAGACCTTACAGTGTTAGTGGAGCGTTGAAATGAAGAAAAATAAAAGCAGCTACAAGTGCTTCCTTCTGCTTCTGCAACAAACTGGATCAGACATCAATTCATCAAACGTCATATTTCCTTCACTATTATTCCATTTACTGCTTCACAGACGTTCCATCACTTAAATCTACTGACAGAACAGCATCAAGAAAAAGACTGGCAATAAGAAACTACTGGCTTCAATCTGCTTTTTTTGTCACTCAGTGAGATTCAATCATGAAATATTGCTGCTTGTGGAAAATTACATAGTCAAAATGTTTCATACTTGTCCAAACCTGACGATCCATATATTTAAAACATACTCCAGTCAAAAAAAGACTGTAAAACCTGTTGCCTTAACAGCTGTTTACATTTGGCTGGTATAGTTTAAGTTATGGAGCTTTGCTTTGTTTAGGTATAACTCTTTCAAGATGCTCAAAATCCAAAAGTAACATCATCCTAATTATGCAGTTTAGTATATACACAAACAAAAACAAGTTTAATTTGGGAAAGCAAGTTTGCAGTTTGACAAAGATTTTTCATTGAAAATAGATAAAACAGGAACTAATATAGAAATATTCATGTATCTGTAACTGAGAGCTAATGTTTGAATCCATCAGCTAACAAAATTCTAATTTTCATCCATAAAGGAAGCTGTTTGACTATTTTGGTCATTACAATTCTATTTTTTTTTCAAACCTTTTGAGACTTGACATGAAGATGTAAAAATATTTTTCAAAACATGCCACAGTTACAAGTGGATAAACTTTGGTTATGGAATTGTTACAGACAAACACTTTAACTTTTTTCTCTTCACAAATCACAATAAGGGAATGGTGTAAAAACTGTCTGCAGTCGTGTCTCCCTGAAAAGAATATGTTATAGAAGCAGTTTGGCCTGGAATGTATTTTTAGCAGCACTGAATGATCATAAAAACATTCCGCAAGATTTCAGGCAGTTCTGTGTCTGCAAGCCACACTGGTCATAAAGTGAATATACTCTTTGGAATATATATACACTATAAAAACAATGTAATAGAGTGTTTGATGAATTGATGTCAGTTTGTTGCAGAAGGAAACACATGTTTTTTGTTTTCTCTTCAGTGCTTCATTTGCACTGAAAGGTTTCATTTGAAAGCAAATATTTTTCTGTATTTATGATCACGATTCTCTGGCTTTTTTCTCTCTATTATGAACTTATTTAAATCCCTCATTATGTTGGTAATCATTTGCTATTCTGTCAAGGATATAATATAGAGAATTAATACATGGAATATATACTTTTTTAACAGAGGCAGCAATATAAAATGTATTTTCAAAATGTATTAAACATTGAATTACTTGAGATTTTTATAAAATTTCAAACTAAATCAATTTGACAAATAATATATAAATTACTCAAACTTGCATCATTTCTCTAAAGAAGAAGGCGAAAATGATCATTTTAGGATTTTTAATTTTTTTTTTTTTCTTCACTAATTTTCTGAAGGTTTTATCTGTTGAACAGTGATGAACACATAAGACAGGACACCAGATTAACTCTTCTAACTTTCAGTGTTCTGGCCAGTAGTTCTGAACAGTCTGTCTTGTTATATTAGGCGTGTGACAGACCATTTAGACTCTGAAGAGAAATGGTGCAGTGTTCATTACTGGGCTTCCTGAAGAGAACACACGCATGGCCTCATTTATTTTGTGTGTGGGTATTCACATAGCCACACACAACCTGATGAAACATATATTCCTCCAACACCAATTTCCTTACTCTTTTCTCTCCACTTTCTCCATTCTCACAGAATGATAAAGATCAAACAAAAACACATCGCTATACACCATCAAGACTTAAAAGGGCATCTAAGCTTTATTGATTTTGAAGAAGTCAAAAGCAGAAGCTTCTCTGAAAAAGAGTTGAAACTGTACGAGAGGCTGCAGCTACAAATATTCTCCAAGTTCACATTAATTGGCTTGGGGAGGCAGGGAGCTCTGAAACAGCAGCATCAGAAAGGTTGATGAGGACAGAAAGTTGGATGACTCTTATTTAACATAGAAAACTGCACATTATAGCGCGAGGGATGGTGAGGCATATCTCTGCATTATTAATGAACCGTCTTCATTCGGGTGCAGCTTGAGACTTGTTAACATTAATTTCAAAACAACTTTTTCAGAGACTTTTTTTTTTTTTCCAAATGATGCGAGTCTGAAATAAAAAGTGACTGTACTATTGCTAAAATGCTAATGGCTTCATACTGTTTGTCAATTAGCAGACCACAGTTCCACTTCAGCTTGGAAACTCTGCAGAAAATCAGAGTGTTCTAGTCTATTTAAATTGAACTCTGGTTCTACAAAGTTCTTTAATCCCTGAGAGCACAGAAATCAAACTTGTGTGCAGACTGAAGAGACCGAGCTGAGACCTTTTGGAGGAGGTGGTCTCAGTGTGGTACTAAACAAACTCCAGAATAGTTCCTTTACAGCGTGAGCATGATCTGACCTCAATCTGACACAGCTGGGAGAATACGAACATGAATCTCTATGCAGAAAGATCCCAGCTGGGAGTTGAGCCCAGAATTTTCTCACTAAAAGGCAACACCGTGAACCAACTGTGCTATTCTGCAGCTTCAGTTTACAACCAAACACTTGTAAACCAAATTATAACCGCAAACGTTAGCATGCTATGCTAAAGTAATACTGAACTCTTTTAGCAGTTTTGGATTGTTGTTTTGCACATGCAGACTGTGCACACACACTTGAGTGAATATCATTATCTACATTTTTAATGAATCTATTGACCTGATGCACATTAATAGCACCACTCTGCTTTCTTTTTAGTTAAATGCAACAAAAACCTTCCGGCCAAAGGAATATTTTAATTGACTTTCACTACCTTCCATGACAACAAAGTACTTGTAACTTTTAGCAGTGGATATATTTAGTCAAAAAGTTACTTTAATGTCACAGTGAAAACATTTTTATGTCCAGCTGTAAGTAAGAAGTTGATGCAGGATGTATAAAATATGCAGAAGACAGAAGGGGACTTACATTATTATTTTAAAAACAACTTGTTTTTGCCTTGATGTTAATCTGAATTTGGCCTTCTAAAAGCTCACCATCCAACAGTCTCAGTTTTATTCAGAAATTGTATAAAATGACCAGATTTCTGTGGGTTATTATCCATTTAATAAAAGGATTCAGGAAATGGCTGTTTCCTGTTTGGTCACCAGAAATCTAAAATAATTTTGTGGATGATGTCATTGCAGTTAGTTGTCTTTAGCTTACTTTCAGAGATTTTCAGCTTGTTAACTCTCTACTTTTGGCAAACGCAGTGTGTCTTTATTTACCAAGAATCAAATTGTGCCTGAGCTGTCCCTCCTCTGTCTCTCTCCAGTTTCTGTCTCCTTCTGTACTTTCCCAACATCTCAGGGTAAAAAGTTCTGAAGTTGTGCAATTTGTCTGCTCTCCATTTATAAATATCCTTGACAGTCACATTGCTGGAGGCTTTGCTGTAAAAGCGGAAACAGCTGCTACAAACTTTTATGTTGATCTCAACATTTATGTCACTTGAGATGCTTCTGAAAAGGAAAAACAGAAATCAAGGAGGAGTGAATATAAAAGTAATCCATCCATCATTATATCACAGTGTTACAATGACACGAATTTAAGAAGAATTATAAGATTGTAAATCCAATTTCATTTGGTTGCATGACAAATGATTGTATTGCCAAAAAGGGACCCTTAGCAACTTTAATTGCATGTCATTATATTTGTAAAAATTACTGAAAACTACAAAGAAATAGCTGAAATACCCAGTCTGGAATATTGTTCAGAATTTTAAGACTTTCCTATCTGTTTCAGTGTATTATACTTCCTTGTCTGTGAATGCTTTGCCTTGCCACATGTTAATGTGACAGCTTGGAGCTCAGTTCAATTGAAAGTGTTATTTCTCCAGGAAAGCAAGTGTCAGTCATTTCCTTCTGCAGGCCAAACTATGAATAATTGTTATTTCATGGAAAACAAGAGCTTTAAGTCAAAATGACAGCAGTTAAATAGGTTCTTGTTCAAGTTTGACTGTTTTTTGGACAGTTTTTGTTGTGCAGGAATGTGTTTTCTGGCTCCATGCATGTTTTAATTCACCTATCTAGACAATAAGAGGTCTAATGTTTAAAAGATGCTCTTTTACAACATATAAGGCTCATTCAATCTTCTTTTTGCAGCCAATTTCTCTGTAATTAAATTATGGAAATGGATGTTTGACTCTCAGCAAGCCAGATTGTTTTTCACCTCGATTTCTCACCAGGCTAGAATGGACATAAGATATGCTGTAATCACCTGGACCTCAGGACTGTTAACTCTTAATAGACTTTGAAAGTGGCAGGTTTCTGTTGCCGGTGATTAATGATCACATGTCATCTCATCTGTAATCAAAGTGAGGGATGGTTTAATAATGGAGCAACCTCACCAGTGGAGATTTATGCTGTCATATCAGGACAGAGGACGATGCCATTTTTAGGAAGTACAGTGGCAAAGATATTATGAGACTCTTGCAGCACAGGAACAGTTTCTCTGCATTGCACTGCATCAGTCTAATAGAGAATGAATTTGGACAGCAGATAGAAGATCTGTGGTTGTTCGTTTCTTTTCAGAAGATTTCGAGACTATACAGTTTAAAAACTACATGTAAACATATTTGAGATTCATACATTTGCATTTTATTATGAAATGAAACATAAAACAGAGTCATTTTTAAAATTTTGCAACAATGTGACATGCTAAAAATATTTTTTCAAACAGCATTCTACTTTGAAAGTTTCATGTTTTTAAACAGGAACTTTTCCAGAACTGTGAGCACTATTGCTCCTCTGTATATACTGTAAGATTTTTTGATCATATATTGTGCTGCTTTTTTGTAGCACAGAATCTAATGGATACTTTGAATTGGACCTCTCTGTGACTATGCTTGTTGTTCACTGAGCCAAGTTCATTCTCAGACCTTTTAATGACAACAGTTTAGTTGTCCAGTGGGAGGTTTGGGCCATTCAATACATTTCTGTGCCTTTTACATGTTCATTCTGATATTTGTAATTAGTTGACTTTAAGTTGAATTCAGATTTGCATGAAAATCTCTGTCAAAATGTTTTCACAATGCTTTGATTGATAGCAAATGTCAGGATTAAAGGTGGTTTGTATCAACACATCCATTGTGCTTTACTAAAAATACTTGTATTGTTTTTATATTTGACTACTGAATAAAAATATCATATCATAAAAAGACTTCCAGACAGTAGATCAAGCAGGTGTCTCTCTCAGGTCACATTATGTGTGGTAGGTTTCATGTCAAGTTTCCATATGTGATAAATGAATGTGTTCTTCCTCTGCTTTGCATGTCTGTGAAAATCTTTTACATTTGCATTAAAAGTTGTAAAGAAAATGTGTTTTAGACTAAAAACCTTTAACCAAGACTGATACATTTTGAGTTCACTGATCGAACATAAAAAGAAAGTTTAAAGCTGGTTTGTACTTTTGCAGAGAATATGTGGCAACTTTACATACGTGTTGTTCAGCAGCACACGTGTCTGAAAAACACTGATCTGTCTTGTTCTCACAGTTTAGCACTTTTTAAGGGGATGCTCTCATCTTTTCATCAGTGTAAGATAAGATTCACCTGAGAAAAAGTTATTTATGGACATTTTCATGGAAACACAATAAAAATGTTTGACAACATGTTCAACAATTTTATGTGCAATGACACAATCAATGAAATAAAGATTATTAGTTGTATGGACAATGACTATTCAGCCTGTACAAGTACATTTAATTTTGATAGACACGATGAAAAGCAAGTCAAAAGTGATAAATTTGCAGATATTTGTACTAACACAGTTGCTTCATGTCCAAAAGCATCGGCAACTGGATGAAATGAACATGAAACTGCCACTAGGTTGCGCCCAAATGACTACATGTTGTGGAGGTTGTACTAACTGAAAGTTTAATTCTGTTGTGAGAAATGCACCAAAGCAACTGAGAAAACTGTAAAGTTTTATTCTATTCTATTCTATTCTATTCTATTCTATTCTATTCTATTCTATTCTATTCTATTCTATTCTATTCTATTCTATTCTACGATTTTAATTTAATGAATACCAGCATTCATGGACTTTTTGCCAATTGTACAAGCTTTTTAGCTCACTAAAGTGCATTGACATAAACAATATTAGCATGAGGCCTCTTACCATAAGAATATTTTATTAATTTTTAGAGATTAAAACAAGAAAAGTCGATCATAAATGCTTTCAACTCACTGTACAAATTGACAGCAGCAAAAGATGTGTTTTTGTAAGAGAATCATCTCATTGTTTTAGTTACTAATCAGTAATAGATCCCTTTAAATTTAAATTAACTTAAAAACAAATTTTATTCTGAAGCGCTTTATCAGTTTGTGGACTTAACTCAGTTTCAGTCACCAGCTGCAGTGTGTATAGTGCATAAACATACTGAGTCTTTACATCCTGTCAGATGTGTTTGATTTAAATACAAACATCTCCTGTTACAACATCAACTCTAGTGGTGAGGGATCCAAAAAATAAATGAGCTTTCAGCCATATTTTCTAATAGGAGCCAGGTTTCATTTACAGTATCAAGCAGATCCTCCACCCTTCAGCTCATTTACCTAGAGTGATTAAATTGTCAGAGTCAAACCCTGAATACATCCTGAGGTAAAGTTTGACCAAGAATTAGATAGAAGATTGTAAATTACACTAAAGAATTTGCTGCTGATTCTGACTGAGAAGATCGTAATCAATCAAGGCATTTCTCTCAAAAGTCAGACAACCTCAGTGTGTTTCAGGACATGTGCAAATTTACACTGATTCCTCAGTGCAGGCAGATTTCTCCTTTACAAATATTCCAAAATTTTCTTCCAACTTCCAAAAATACTTAATAGCCTTGGAGAAATTCCACAAAACTTATTATGTTAATTTTCAAATTGCAAATAATTATTATTATCTAAGAGCTGAAGAAAGTTCTATCAGAACTTAGACCCTCAGTTTTATCTTTTCATTTCAGATACTGTGCGCAAGGCTGATTTCTCAGGGGCACAGAGGAAAAAACAGTGAATTAGTGATGGTTAACTCAGACACCTGCCTCAGGTATCACATCTTCTCCTATTGGCCCGAATCGAGCAACAGTAAAAATGAAGCTGCTGCACAGAGTAGTTTTCTTAAAAAATATTTTCTACCATTTGCTTCATCTCCCAAAAAATGTACATCTAATTGACAGGTGACAGGTGCGAATCCATTAAATTCAATCATAATGTATCAAAGACATCAGACTGGTGGACAGATTCTATAATAACCAGACAAATTGATGTTAACAAACGTCTCAGTTTCAAAGGACGAGATCAAAAAATCATTTGTGGATTTGCAGGCTTCTGTTTCTCATTAATATTACTCAAACGCTGGCAGGTGATTGGTCCTCATCTCAGCCTTGATGTTAGTAAAAACAAAGCCTATGTGGATGCCTTTACACCATGATAGCAAAAATGTATTTAACTTAACCTTTTTCTTTAATTGGTTTGGGGAATCTGTATCAATTATGAGGATTAATGACTGACCTGCTATTTTATCCAGAAACATTCTGTTCAGATTATTCATCCATGCATTTTCTACTGCTTATCTAAGGTCATTATATCATAACCACTTTTATTATATTACATAATGCCACTTTGCAAAAAAGTTGCCTATAAGTGAGACGTCAGATTGCATCAGATTGATATAGTCTCTTATCCTGGGCGTGTACGAGGTCAGAGGAAACAATGGAAAGGCACATCTCCTTTTTAACAGGAAGAAACCTTCAGCAGAACTGGGCTCAGCAGCGTTCTGCAGTCTGAGGGACTAGACACACGGGAGGCGACAAACGACGGCGATCAGCGAAACTCATTGCAGCCGCTTTGAAAACGTGACACACAGAAGGCTTGCAGCATCGACCAGCGACACAAGCCAGCTACGTGCTCTGTTCCAGGGCGAATAGCGAGTCTTCCGTGGTTTTGATTGGCTGACAGATTGGAGGGAATTTTCAGGCAGTTCATGGGTGAAAAAAAGCTAGATATGAAGTGTCATAAGATTTTGCTGGGGTAAAGTGAAATCTTACTTCTGACTTTGTTATACAAGAGATGAAAAAAATGTAAATGGGTTCAATTCAATTCAAATTTTTCTCCATGTTTTCCTGGAGATGACCAAGCAGCATCCTGTCAGCTCTTTGGTCCGTCAATGAATCCTTGAAATTTTCTCAACTTTCTTGGATTGCGTCGCAGGCCTGCGTGTGCACGATACATGCACGAGCGCGAAATTTCACATGCACGATTTTCACGTTTAGCAGCAGGGATGCGATTATCACTTTGTTGCGCATGTCTCATTAAAAATGAATGGAGGAGAGGCGATGTCACCTCCCGTGTGTCCAGCCCCTAAGAGGACCGATACAGAACTGTCCAGTCACGATTTCCACAGGAAGAGAAACAGTGACAACAAAGTTAATGGCAGCATCAACTGTAAATTCAAACATGCAGAGTTAAGACTATTGTTTTAAAATTAGAGAGCTGTCCAGAACCACTTCTCATCACCTATCCTGAGACATCAGCTGCTGCAACCCTGAACAAGCTCAAGCTGAAAAAAATGGAAGTTCTGCAAAAAACAGATTAGTATTAATAGTAGTAGTAATTATTATGCCAGTACACATGTTCTTAACATCTAATATAAATTGAATTTTATTACAGACTGATTGTGACAAAATGTCACTAAAGCTGACCTTTACATTAAAATCATTAAGGGCCGAATCATAGCAGCAATTTATTGTGTTATTTGACATGAACTGATTTTTTTCCACTCTCAGCTGGTTACCATCATCAGGTTGTCTTTTCTCTCGAACACATTGTGTTTGTTTTTCTCAGTTGTATCTGCGCTGCAAAGTCTTCTTGTCAACAGGCACTGAGACTTCCAGTGAGTAACCAAACATAACAGCTGTGAACATCAATAACTCAGGACAAGTTTGATGCTGCAACTTTATCCAGAAGACAACCTCGCCTTTTTAGTTTGCATTTAAACAAAACCACCAACCTGAGTTAAAGAATCTTATCACCGAACATCATTTCACTGAATTTCTCACCTTTTTTTTTCCTGCTACACTGTGAGTGTGGAAACATGTTGTCAGCTGTCAGAAATACTGTTTTATTTTGAAAAGACCCATCTGTGACCTTTCAGTGCAAGTGTTGTCAGTTGAGTTTATGACAAGTTGCAGTTTTGAACCAATAGATACAGCTCTTCTTCTCTGAGGATGGTAAAAATGTATGGAACTGACAAGGCAGAT
Organism: Pachypanchax playfairii; assembly: GCA_006937955.1. Lineage (NCBI taxonomy): Eukaryota > Metazoa > Chordata > Actinopteri > Cyprinodontiformes > Aplocheilidae > Pachypanchax > Pachypanchax playfairii. Next base: position 181,305 of record SSNP01000054.1, read on the forward strand.
ATCAAAGATAGCCTACTTTTTACTCCAGCAGGCGTAAGATCTCTCCAGATTATCTGTCTTCTAGAAAACAGATGCAACTGTGTGTGTGTGTGTGAAAGCAGTTTGCTTGAAAAGGCGTCATTCTCATAAAAGATTAATAGTTCCCCTGTGGCCCTGAGGCACCCAAGCCAACAACTCGAGAATCATAAATAAAACTAAATGGATCAATATTTCTGAGACTTTAGCAGTAACCTATGGCTACCCCTTACCTTGAGAGAGAAAGCTTTGAGAAAGGTTAGCTTTCAATCGAAGCCTTCCTCTGGTAATAATAAAGAAATTGTGCTATTTATCATCAGTACAGAAATCCAGAAACAAGTTCACAAGCTGTGACTGTTACTGTAGAAATGTAGACACTGCATGTTCTGCAAATCACATTTAAGAAATGTGAATTTTTTCCTGCCCGGTCGTTAGTTATGAGTTACTTGGACGATGGTACAGCTGCGTCACTTTTTTTAAAACAATGAATGATATCTGAATAGTAAATGAGGTATATATTCTGTAGACTGCCAACCCCACCTGGATATTAATCATTTTTTATTGACCAAAGTGCCAAAGCAGAATGACATATTGCAGCTGGATGGAAACCTATTATGACAAATGTGACAAATACAGTCATTTGCCTGTAGTTTGCAAACCCATTATGTTGGCAGCATGATAATGATTATGATGCATGTTTTGGCTGGACAACCTGCCTTGTCACAAGCAAATTTTCAACAAATATATTCACATTTGGTCTGTTTTGGACAAATTCTCGATGAGCCATTGCATCACAATACATCAGATTCTTAAAATGTCTTATTTAAAAGCACATTCATTTCTCATTTTTGCTTTTCGTTTACACCCTTTTAAGCTCTTTTACATTTACACAGTGGTGTTGATGTTCTACCAGCTAAAGATGCTTTTTATAGATTTTTGACAGGCTCTGTTGTTCATGTTTCAGTTGAAACTTCCTCCCAAGTTGTCCAAGAAAGAAAAAAATGTTCCTGCTAGTTTATTGATGTGTGTTTTGTTTTTTGTTTCTCCTCACAAGGGGATTGATGCCACGAACACTAGACAGCCAGATCACGTTAGAGAAGACTCCCAGCTACTTTGTGACGAGAGAGGCGCCCCGACGCATCTCCAGCATGTCTCATGAAACCAAGTTGATTGTTGTGGTAAGAAACCCTGTCACCAGAGCCATCTCTGACTACACACAGACCCTTTCCAAAAAGCCTGACATCCCTACATTTGAGGAACTTGCCTTTAAGAACAAAAGTCTGGGTCTTGTGGACACGTCTTGGAATGCCATTCGGATCGGGATGTACATTCTGCACCTGGAAAACTGGCTGCAGTACTTCCGCCTGTCACAGATGCACTTTGTTAGCGGTGAGAGGTTGATAACAGACCCAGCAGGGGAAATGGGTCGTGTTCAGGACTTTTTAGGACTCAAGCGAATAATCACAGACAAGCACTTTTACTTTAATCGAACCAAAGGTTTCCCCTGTTTGAAGAAGCCGGAGAGCAGCAGCCAGCCGCGATGCCTTGGCAAATCCAAGGGCAGGACTCACGTACAGATCGAGCAAGAGGTCCTCGAGCAGCTGCAGGAGTTTTATAAACCTTTTAACATTAAATTCTTTGAAACGGTGGGACAAGACTTCAAATGGGATTAAATCTTTAAAAAATGAGAAATGTTTTTAACTTCCTACCTCTTGAAACATGTTAAATGAGTTTATATTTAACTATTTTAAAGTTGTGTACAGATTTCAGATTGATATAAAATAATATCAAATTTAATAGTCAAATTATAAATGTTTCACTTGTGAGTCCTCATTAAAACAAGTTTCATTTCTTTGATAAAGAAAAAATTAACAGAGGAACATAGTTTCCTTCCCCACAATGTGCAATATGAATAAATCAACAGGTTGCCTATTTTTAATCCATCAACAGATTCATTAACCAATAATTATTACAAAGTCTCTCTACAATTTAATCTCAGTAGACATACAATGATGAAAATGTTTTAATATTTACTATCTAGATTGCTTATTTATTTATCATTTCCCTTGAACATGAACTGCAGTCTTCTATTAAAATGAGCACTCACATGAAGTCGCCTCAAAATGTCAGACGGATAATAAAATCAGCCTGTCAGTCACTGTGCAATTACATTTATCTTGTTATTGCAAACAAGAGGAACTGTGTCAGATAAACTGAACAAATGTACTGAGAGTAAATAACATTTTATTAAAATGATCCTTTTACTGATAAACTTTACCTTTGGTTAAAGTTGAGCTTTCTCTGTGTTTGTATTTTTGTTGTCTTCATTAAATTAAACAGTCTTAAATCTGAGTATTTATTGTGGATTTTTCTTTAGAAAACGATAGAAAAATGCTGATCTTTGTTGTTTAGTGATCTTTGCTAACATCGCTGCACAGCCAATGAAAACCTTTTAGAATGCTGCAGGATCATGACAGATTTGGAAGGTTTCCTTCAGTGAGGAAGGAATCATGATACTTCTGTATGTTATCCATATGTTATTAGTATGTTTCTTCAAAGATCCTACCACATACACAAACAATCACACTCTTAGCCCCATCATTACACAACTGTAACCAAGGTGATCAGGATGCACTTGTCAGAGATTATACATGCTAGCATGATGCAATCATGTGATGTGGTTGTAGTTAAAGTGTTTGTGACATGCTCAGGTTTGTTTAAAAAATTATAGTGTAAATTTGTGTTGTTTGACACTTATAAGGCAGGTATGAATGTTTTTATGAGCTTCTGGTGAGTTTCAATTTTGAAGGCTAATGAAACCTGAAGTAACAAAGTGCAAGATCGTAGCTCTTTGTTTACATCATGGACATTGAAAAGCACTTGTGAGCTTTTGTTTTCGTTGAAAACGCTGTACAGCAGGTGGTTGTAGCAACATTGTTTCATTAAAGTATTTTCCCAAATCAGAGATCCAGAGAATGATTAAATTACTCACTCAGAAATGAAAGATATCACATGGACCAAACGTAGATGTTCTGATTCAGCCTTCGAGTCAAACCCGTTTTCACGCAGCAGAACCACAAATTAAGTATCAGATATTATTCTTTCATATCGGGATGGAAAAGCAGTGATATTGTATGTGCAATTGTTTTTTGCTAACTGTCACACTCTCAGCATGTGGAGTTCTGAGTATGTGAATGTTATAAATAAAAAGCAGCTGGAGTTTGAAATGAGCTGCAGCTGTCAGGTCAACAGAATCCTTTTGTGCACTCTGAAAATGAGTTCCTGTCATGAAGACACATCATCAATTTTGCTTTTTCACAGCTGTATCCACTCAAACACACATGCTTGCACACCTACAATTTGTTTGATTTAATCATAATTATTATGGACAATAAAAACACAGATAATCAGAGAGAGAAAAACTCACAGTACCACTGGAGTCACATGTGAGCTCGTCAGGATCTGACTAATAGCAACTTCATAAGAGATTTCTCTGTGGATTTTGGTCTCTGTTCTTTATCTTTCTCACCTCACTCTGTTCTGATCCGGCTGTTTATCCATAACATTCATTTGCATCAGTGATGACACTGAGACTGACTGTGTTTCACTGATAGAACTGATTTCAGCTCAAACATATGACTGTCCACAACAAAACTTTTTCTCTCTATATCAATTTCTCATTCAGAAAGAAACAAACTCTCAGGAATGATTACTTCCATCATAATAATCACATTGATTAAATCTCTCGTTTCTGCATTTCATCACTTCCAGTAAATGTTCTTTCCTCCAAATTGGTATTCAAATTCATCACTGGCTTTCTTTCCTCCACTTCCACTGTAATAGATTTTGTTTTTTGTTTTTTTCAGAGGTTAAAAGTACAGGATTTCCTTTTCCCATCTAAATGCTGTTACCAGTGGATGACAGCAGCAATTCCAAAAAAAATAATAAATCATCGTGTGTGGATCTCGAAAACATCATGGCCAAATCAGCAAAATTGAACATCCAGAGAATACGGCATGAAGCCCATGTTTCATTTGCTGCCTGCGGCAGAGGCTTCTGTCATACTGTGTCTGTCTCTAAATCTTCTTGGAATTTGATGCTTTTCTATGAAAACAATGAATTTTATGTTCTTACATACATGTTTGAATGCTATGCTGCTAACTCACCACACCACCCTCCCCCCTGCGTCCTTTTGAGGAGATTCTATAGCAGAGAACTGAGCTGAATAGTTGACACTGAGCCTGTTGAAAGATAATGTATTCCTTTCCAAATGCTTTTATGCATGTCATTGATCTCATTATCTTTCACAATCCTTTTTTTTGTGATTGATTTGATGGTGTCTCTGCTCTGAATACCTCTCCATGCTAAGTAGTTGTATTAACCTCCTGAATTTTCACCCTGAAGCCATTAGGAGTTGTCATTAATGATTTCCACCAGTGTCTCTAAAATCCTTGACAGAAAAGAAATGAAAAAAATTCAGAGGAAAGAAAGAATTCACACTTTGCAAAAAGTAATAATGATACAATATTAAAGCTATTTGTATGCAAATTTACGGCACACTAAAACCGTTATGTGAAACATTACAGCACAATTACTGAGTATTACAGGAAAAGACCTTTTATTACTGTTGGAATTTTTGCATCCAGTTTTAATGTCAAACCAGCAGGTCCAATAATCAGAAATGTTGGTATTCATCACGTGTCAGTACCTTGAACTGAGAGACTCTGTCTGATGTTGTTTTGCACTAACAGTGAAAATGAAATGTGTCCTGAGCAGGAAAGTGCAGGAAGCACATGCACACAAATGTTTAAAATGTGCAAAGCCATCTAAAACTTCAACATGTATGTGTTTATTAATGGTAAAAATGAAAACAGTTTACACGTTTTACAAAAGTAAAAGCACTTCATTTTCAATATAAATGAAGAGAACAAAGAATTTTAACTTAAAATAAATCTGCTCTAAGCTTTGACTTTATATATATTAAAAACATCCTCTGATTTGAAAAATTTCAGATGATAATCTGATTGTCAAACTTTCTGCTCTGACTTCTTCTATTCATAATTTCTTTTTATTGGCCAAATTCCTGCTACAGAACTGTGAATTCAGCAGCTTCATCCACTCGCAGTTAAACTAATGTGTAAATGTGACGGTGTGACCTTCCATATTAAGTAAATTAGATGTTCACTTGCATTCCAACTGGGCTCCTCAGGCACATGTCCGTTGGGCAGCAGCAGTATTTAAACTGTCATTTGCGATATTCCCTATTAATATTTGATTAACCTGCCAGTGCTGCCTGCTACTTAGTGAGCCATCAGAAGACACACCGGTTTAGAAATAAGTTTATCTCAGCTCAGTTAATTATAACTTTTCCCCAAAAAATGCCTTTGGCTACATGACATTGCACTAAAGAAATTCCCTTATACACCACATGACACCTAATGCATGCTTTGATGTTTAATTAGTCCCACATATAACTTCTTATATGTGATTTCTGTTAGAAAACAGTTGATGAACTCTAGTTATTTTCCAGCCTCCTCTAAGGAATGCTGTGCTTGAACTGCAGGAAAATGGCAACGATTTTGCTCATTTCCATTTTGTATTTCCTTCCAGGACCAAAGGCAATCTGCACATACAATGTCACTTGTGTATATGTTGTAATAACTTCTCATTATGAAGAAACAAAGGTTCAGTGGATAACTAAAAGCTGTCTGGCTGACCATTCTAACCTTCAGCGTAAATACCAGAGAAGCTGTTGTAAATGTCATGAACTTTGAAAAAGTCTGTGGTAAAATACACCTTTGCCACTCATCAGAAATGTCTAACAGTTTACACAAAAATCTGAAACAAAAAAACATTTACTTTACTTTGATAAATGAAAATAATTGTGACTAAAAATATTTTATGACAGCCGCTATTCATCTTATTGTTGACCATTTGTCTAAAGCAAAACATTTGTGAATGAATGTAATTGTCCTAAAAGAATAAGCTAAAAACAAAAACCTGCTGTTGATGCAAAAACAAAAAAAAAGAAAAGCTACAGAATGTAATTTGAATATTTAAAGGCATTGGCACATGTGATCTTACACCACTTGACATTTCCAAATGTAACAGATCCCTAACTTATTTCTGAGTGAAACATGTTCAGTTTCTCCAGCATGGTTTAGGGAAAGATTCAAAGTATTTATCCAGAGACATCTCCTTGTCCCTCCTAATGAGACAAAGCCATGGTAGATAATGAGGATGTTCCCTTTCCAGTGGACAATGAGAAGAACAGACGTTTTGTTAGATGATTTGAAACCTGGCAGCCTGTAACCCCTACACTGGAAATCTCATTAAATACTAAAATGCCATGCAAGCTAACCTCTATCTGCATCGATGCACCTTTTGAATATGTCATCAGCACCCAGGGTTTTTTTTTTCCTAGAGCTGTCACTGTTCATCTTCAAATACTTCAAGCACTTTCTCCAAATTAAAAGATGTGGAAGAAAAAAAAATCCTCTCCACTGCAGATGCATTTTGTTCTTTTTTTCTCCAAATCTATCAGCGTCTGAAAGCTTCTCAGCTTGATGCAAGACAAATGGCACATTTTGCACCACATTTACGAAAAGTTTCCTATTAAAAAATGCTTAACACATTTTGAGAACAACATAGTCACAATTACATGGCCGATGTACACAGACACACAACTCACCGATGCAAAAATCTTTTCTCTCACCTCATTTCCTCGGGCCTGTTAAACATACCCTACCTTCAGAAAAGGTCAAATCCAGAACGGGTCTCCAGGCGCACAGGCAACTAATTAAGCAGCAGTGGTAGAAGATGAGTACCAGCTCCTGGGATACCATCATGGTTGGTAGCCACCCTCTGAGGTAACAAATATATTGTTTCCCATTTAAGCACAATGGGGACCTTGTCCTGTGCAACAAAAGTCACAGCAGCAAAGAAAAAAGGAAACATGTTCATTTAAAATAGATTTGTTTGTGCATTTTACTACTTTGTACTTCAGTACAAGGTAATTGTAAAATTATGGATCCACTGAGGTTTATATTGACTCTAGAGAGTCTGGAATTTGTTTGATTTTATACTGCCTGTGACTCAGTTAGATCATTTGTTATAAAGTCTAATCTGCAAACAAAACACACCATAAAATGTTCTGTAACACAAAGAGGATTCAAAAACACAAAAGGTTTAGAGAGTAACAGATTCTCTGCTGCAGCTTGTAAATACAATAAATATCATTTCAGGTTGTTTTATCACATGAAAGGCAAAGACACCTGGAGAAAAAAAAATGTTTGGCCCTTTTAAATAAATGCATGTAGCTGCATTTCCAGAAGATAAAAAATTAAATGGATTAAGTTTCATAGAAATAATGTGAAGATTATATCAATGTGTTTAAAAGCTATACAATACACTGACAGTGAATGAACTAATGATATGTTCACAATGTTTAAATAACCAACAGTTTTCAACCAGTGAAGTGATTTAATGAAAATAAACCTTATTAATTCTGTTTAGACACTCAGAAATTAATTACTGCAATGGAAAACAAATGCAGAGACAAAACAACACTTAGACAAATTAGCGAAGTAAATAATTTTCTTGAAAAAAAAAATAACAAAATAAAATTCCAGAGGGAAAGGACTTTCATGATGTCATTATCATGCTCAGAATTGCTTTTTTTACCCCTTCCATTTCTGGTTGCCAGGCAACTAGAAGAGACTCTAAGATGTTAATGGTCCTGGCCATGAGACAACGAGATACTAACCCCGCCCCCGACCCGAGTACAAGGATAATTTTTTCTTTACACTTCAGCTCCTTCCAAGTAAGAAGTCGTGGATTTTCACTCAGTTTCTCCCCGACACACAAGCAACGAGCTAAGTTAGCCAACAACCTGCAACTTTGAGTTCAAGTTTAAGAACTATAACATCAAAATCAGTTGTCAGAAACAATTCTCACAATGAAGTGACACGTAAGTCAGGATTTTTACATCAGAAGACTTTAACTATTACAATTAGTATTTAAAAAGTGCTACACTGTTGCAGTGCTTTCATGTAAATCTTTTATTTAAAAAATTGAAAGTCACATTAAAATCCTCAAACAGTTTTGGAAGCTGCGGTTTTGCAAGTCAAACAATGGTTGTGAGTTGGCAGCGGACCGAGCTCTGCCTTCTGCTTTCCATTTAAATGTGGGATCACAGAAGAAGTCAATTCACTTTACTGAACGGCACCCGGGGGACTTCTGAAGGAAAACAAGGGTAAGCAGTGATAACAGACACCCGCTTCAGGACGCCTGATAAATGCTGCCAGTCTGTATTTGTAGCTCAGATAATTAAGTGCTCAACTAAGCAAATGAGTTTGGTAGCATGTTCAGAACTACAGAGCAGAAAAAAAACAGCTCTGCCAGACGACCTACACTTGCTCAAACTTTCACTGCACTTATGAATCCTGCCAGCTGTCAGCCAACAGTAATAAAACATGTGAAATCCAGGCAGGTTCAAAATGAACAAAACTAACAACACTCACCTTAAGTGCAGAAAAAAAGGAATATAAACCTGTAAAATGAAAGTGGAAAAACATCACACTCTTTATTTTTAAGTTTCTCAAACACAAACTGTTCCTTCCTTGTATTCTTTATAATGAGATAATCCATGCTGTTTTCTGTTTATTGGTTTCTCTTTCTGTAAGAAGCCTGTTTCATTTGGTGAATAATAACAAATCCCCACCTTTGTGGAAATAATCAGAATCAAAACCATTGTAATATCTGTGTAATAAGTCAGGATTTAAAATATGCAATAGTTTAACTTGCTGATCCATAAACATCATTGATGTGCTGCATCTGTAAGGCCACCAGTTTTCTAGAGGACCTAAAGACCTCTCATTCTGCCAGCTGGGAAAAGGTATTAAAGCATTCAGGCTCTGGCTGTCAAACTGTGTAACAGTTTCTCTCTCTGAGCCATTAAACTCGTCTGGAACTGGATTGACACACACCCAATGAATAAATTTCACAATATCAGAAATTTTAGCACGATTTGATTATTTCTCTTTCTGCACGTCACTGCGTTTTGATCTTCAGCTGCATCACAAAGGTGAAGCACTTATAACTGCTTTTCACTTATGTTGAAGCATCAATGTGATCTAACATTTCTAAACTCGTATATTTTCAGAAATTCCTTGCTTTGTATGTGGCTCCATGGTCCTATATCAACAGTTTTTTTTTTCCTTTTCACTTTCTCCTTTCACTCATATACATGGTTGAAACTACAATAATAACTGGTTAAACCTTGAATCTTTACATGTTCCCTGTTCACATGTAATTATGTCTGTAAGGCTGCATTTTATGACAAAAATTAAAGCATAAAGGTGTCATGATTGTTTTCTGGGTGGGAGTAAATGCATTACTGTGCACTCTGCACTCTTGATACATTGCATCATTAACCCATAATGTCTAGGCATTTTGGGGGAGAAAAAAAAAAGGCAAATCATTCTTGAATATAACTCTGTAATTGTGTAACTAATGACCTCACTCTGGCGAACAGGAGACAATATCAGAGTCACTGAGATTGCCTGGAATAGATTCTCAGAGGGGAATTAGCGCAGATTGCAGCGAAGCCTTTTTGCAATCAGACTGACTCTGCTGTAGTGTAATGTGACTTATTAAAGCATTTCCATTGTGCCATTACTTTCACGCTTTCAGTGAAAATGGGCTCATTCAGTCAGTATCCGTCCATCTTTTTCTCTTATCTGTTGCTATCGCTCCTTCGAGCAACCCCCTCCTACCCCCCACTCAAGGCATTAAATATTTTAAGAAATTTGCAGCTCACTTCAGCAGCTCTCAGCTTTAATTACTCTTCCTCATGGAGTTTCACTCTTTAAGTCTGCAGCTTGGCGCTTTTATGTGAAGAGGAGGATTTCTGCTGCACGTGTTTTTAATTTGCACTTTTTCATACTGGTTTTGAGAGGAAAAATAACAAAAGAAATTTCCATCATGGTTCATGTTGACGTGCTGCAGCCAGCAGACCCTCAAATTCAACAGATAATTCAACACAAAAGAATATGTTTTTGTTTTTAGAAGAAGTGTTTAGATGAAATGATTAAACTCTCGTGATATTCAATAAACCTCTGAATCTGTGATGTAATATATGCCCCAGGGACACATTTCTTTATCTGTAATTGTTCGTTTTTTTCCTTCCCAAATCCAGAAACCTCAGGAAAGGAAACTGCAGCTGAAAATATATTAATGTCGCTTAACCAGGAAAAGTTTCTTAACTGAATTACAAAGCAGGGGAAGCTGGAAAGTTAAGATAAATTTAGCATCACAAGGAGGCTTGTTAAAAAGAACTTTAAGAGGGAGTTAAAATAAAACTGTATTTAGAGCAGTCACCATATTACCCTGCATTTCTAATAAGGTTGGAATGATTTATTCAGTGTTTTGTTTTAATGTGTTTTGGGTAAGTTTTTGTAGAGGATGTCTGAGAGACATTTATATTTATGGGTTTTTAAAAGTTATTGCTTTGTATTTGCATTTTGAGGTGAGCTAACCAAACCAAATCCAAAGAAAAACAGAATTCATGTCCTGAGAAAAGAAAATGGACTGTTATTACATCATCAAGACAGCTATAAACCTGCCATCTTTTTGATAAAAGGAAGATTTGTGAAACCATTTCAGTCTGAGTGACTTCATACAAATATTTGAAATCAGAGAGATGAAGCACAGACATGCTGAGGCTCTCTTATTTTTCTCAGCTTATAAAATGAGCACTGATTATTATCAGCTTGTATTTGGCAGATAGATTTTATAACTTTATGCAGACAACAAAAGAAACAGTTTGAGACATGTGACAAGTTGAAGAACAAGGGTGCAAAATGCAAAGAGATTAGTAATGTTTACTGACATAACTGGGACTTAAAGTGATCTCCAATGGAATTGTCAGCCTTTGTGTTTTACAACATCAAAGATGTTTGAGAACTGAAATATTAAAATTGCCCCATCAAAACAATAAATTACAATGAAAAATAATAACAAAAGAAAATCTGTTTTTAAATATTATGATGGATTCTGTATAATGATATGGTTTAATTTTGAGGTGGAAAGGATGATGTGAATTAAGGAGATTTTTTAATGACTTGTTTGATGGTGTGTTTTGTTTTGTGCTCGTGTGAGGATTTTACATTTCCATCCTCTGAGCAGTGACTTACCACCAAGTGTCAAGATGAATTACATGCAGTTCTGTTTGCTGTGGATTTTTCTCTCTTTCTGGAAGTTGTGTTGCTTCTTCTGCACAACCTAAAGTTATAGATTGACTTTGAAGTGATTGTTTTTTTTTTCCTTTTAAACACACCAATGCATTCACACTTAGTCGAGGAGCTAAAGCTGAAGGCTTTTGACCAAGTTTTTATTTTTTCCTGCTCAAATTACTTTACTGCATCTGGTAGAACAAGAAGAAAACAGAAAGAGTTTCAGAATTTAATAATTATCCTTTTTTAAACAACATAATTGTTACATTTTTATGTTCTTTTGGTTTTCCTAAATGTAAATTATCCAGATTTGCAGTGAATGAGTTCCATCATTAGGTTTGATTAAAGGAACTTAAGGCAGCTTTACAAAATCTGACTCAGTGCTGCCGCGACAGGCGCTGTGGCTAACTGCAGCCACCAGCCAAGCCGGCACGGGAGCGCGCACAGACACTTTACAGACTGTTCGTCTTCACAGCACTGCACCGGGGAGGCTAACATACTTCACGTCAGGTCTCTCCACTCTGTTATTTGATTTGATCTCATCATTTTCATATTGTATCAGGCTCTAAACACGACCTATAATGTTTTCTCACCTGGTCACAAGGAAATGAGCCATGTCAGCATCCGTTTTCACTCCCAAATGCAGCTGAAGTTCCCTCCATGAACCGAACGCATATCCAATATTTATGCGGGTGCCTGCCCGGCTTCGGTCATATTTTTTTTAGACTCACGAGATGCCGCTGATAAAGTCTTTTTTTTCTTCGTGGTGCCACTTTTTTGGGGGTTGAGAGTGGATGCAGGTCGTTTGCTGGCTGCAGAAACATCCATAAGTATACCTTCAGTGTTTGAATCCAAGTCCACGGCGGCCATGTACTTCCTGTTCAAGAGCTGTCGGCAACGCGCATTCAGCGTCAATTTACGTCACATCCCTACAACTGCGCGGGAAATTCGGACGTCGAACTGCAGCGCATTATGTAGCACACAGCGTTTCCAAGGCAACAGACATATATGCGGATGGCCTCGTTATTTTGGGTTTTTAATGCTTCATGACCCATTAGCATTGAATAAACTGGAAATGCATGTGTAGTTTTTCACAAATCTTGCCTTAAGTCCCTTTAAGGTTTGTTCCTGTCTGGTAAAATGAGCTTAAATTTTAAAGTATTATGTAGATTTTCTATAGATATTCATCCACCAACACAGTATAATAATCAGCAACACGAGTTGAAAGGAAATGCACTTTTGTGTTTCCTCACCAGAACTTGGATCAGCCATGTGGGAAAAAGAAAACAAATAAATTAAATTATAGTCAAGCGCAGAGACAACTCTGTATTGTCACAGAGACACCTAAATGTTTTTCCCTTCCCTCAAGCTAGGAACACATTAGAGCAAATAAAGGGGAATGATATGGGTGAGCAGATATGATTCATGGGCCCAAACAAACAGCTCTTCCTAAGGTTGCTTGTTAAATGTTTTGAAAATAGATAGCAGCCTTTCAAAATGTCCAGAACTCTGTCGTGCTCTGAAAGGAGTTGAACCTCCTTACCAGAGACTCGGAAGACAAAATGATCTGTCAAAACTGTAGCCCCACATGGTTCATCATGTAAAGGTCAAACATTTTGCAGCACAGACCTGATGAGCACCCAAATAGAAATAAACTCAGAGCTGCAGATCAGTCCAAATTATTTCAGGACATGGTTTGGGTTGAAATTCTTAGAAAAGTCCTGTGTCATCAACAGCTTGTCTAAATTCTACACTTGGTAAACTTAAGCTCGCTACCTGGTTCTGTCATATTCACAAAGTCTAAGAATGATGAGATGAAATAATTATAATGATTCTTAAGACAGTATGAACTTTACATTAAAACATTTCTAAAGCAAAATAATAAATTTCCTCATAACAAATGTAAAATCGATGTGTTCTTGGAGTTTTATTGTAAATTGTTTAACTGAAAATTGTGATTTGGTAACTGTGGGAAGTAAAACAGTTAAACCGTCAGTAATGTCCATGTTAACCGACAGAAGAAGGTCCGTTCACCCTAAAAAAAACAACATGGCAGGACAGCTGAGAAGACTCAGAACAACTCTGTAACTCTGTCCTGTCTTTGGTCTCTGAAGACCAACCAAGGAAACAACAGAAGTTTGGTCACGATGCTGATTTAGAGAAACTAAACAATAATAATATTAATAATAACCTTTATTAATAAAGCACTTTACACATCCGACGAGGAGACCAAAGTGCTGCACAAGTGATAAAATCAACAAAAGAAGCACTCAATAAGTGTCCAAAAATAAAAAGACAGTTCTATATACATTGAGTACACACACACAAAAAAACACCAATTGGCGAGTTTAACCAGATTTGAAGGCCATTTTAAAAAGATGTGTCTTTAAGAGTGATTTAAAAACTTCTAAAGAGCTTGCCATCCTAACATTGAGAGGAAGGGCGTTCCAAATCCTAGGAGCATCAACAGAGTAACCAACCAGATCTAGGAACAACCAAAAGAAGTTGATTTTCTGACCTCAAGTGTCTCTTAGGGGCATAGTGGTGTAAAAGATCAGACAGATAGGGGGGGGGTGCCAGGTCATTCAAACATTTAAAAACAAGAATCAGAATCTTAAAATCAATTCTAAAACGAACCAGCAACCAATGCAGAGAGGAAAGAACCGGAGTGACATGGTCGCGTCGTTTGCTGCCCATCAGAAGACGAGCAAAAAAAACATATTATCACAAAGAACTCAGATCAGCTGTCAGCACAGTGGTGGAGGACTGATGATATGGGCTTGTTTCACAGCCACAGGACCTGGACACTTGTCTGTACATCAAAATATTCTAGTGTCAATTATAAAGTCCTCTGTCCCCCAGATGTCCTGTTTTATACCACAAACTGGTTGAGCTGAAATGAACATTGAGACCTGTGCAGAAACAAAACCCCAAAAACCAAAGAAACACTGTTAAATAAAGTGATTCAAACATCTTTGGAAACTCTTATGACTGATAAGGCCGTACAGAAGATGCAGATGTTAAGTCATTGCTGCTAAAGGAAGTTCCACGAGCTCCAGAATCACAACTTGTTCTTAGTCTTGACTGAAAAAATGACCGTCTCGTGTTGCTGGTCATCTAAAGTGGACGTGAACGTTGTTAATATATCACGTCCTGATATGTGCACAGTTTCTGTACAGTGTATAATAATTGACAAGGCATTGTTTGTGAGACGTCCTAATATTCAAACAGAATAAAGAGTGCTAATGCTCTGCAGGAGTCATCGAATGTCACTGAATCAGCAATGTTTGAAATCAGACGCCTTCAGCAGCACTGCCTCAAACTTCAAAAGGAGTCATTGCAGCTCTGTAGTTTTTGATCACTGGAGACCATTGATCTTAGATGTTCAAAGAACATTTATGTTTCAGGCTTTTCCTAAGCAGCTCTTCAAACAGCTAGCCATGAAATCTGTGATTGCAATATCAATGCCAAGAAAATACTAATAACTCCCTGTCCGTACAGTACAATACCTGCAGGCATTTGTCTATTTCAGTTCCATTTTCAAGTCTATTTTTGAACAGGAAGTGACTGAAAACTAATGCACACAAGTGACAACTCTGTCAGTGTGATGTGCTAAACAAAATCTACCTTTAGCTTAAAAAGATTCTTTTTTTCTGTCTGTTTCTTTTTGAAGCTGTTTTGTAAGACGGTGCTCATGTTCTCTTTCATGAATCTCAATCACTCTGAAATACAATGCACACACAGGAAGTAGCCCGATAACATTAAAGGACGTCTCAGGGCTGTTTGCACCACAGTCGTCGCAACAGTGAAAATGTAATTTATATCTATATTTAAGAATTTGCCACCAAATAAATCTGTGAGTGCGTGTGCATCTAAACTCTGTTCATGACAACAACATACAGCTGCAGTTATTTATAGCACAAATAAAAGTAACTGAAGTATCTCAGTAAGACAGATCAAGAGAGAGAGAGTGGAACCGCATTCCTTGATATTCAGTTTCATTTAGCAACATGAGCAGTGAAGATGGACAGGACCTGACAAATCCAGATGTTGATGGAGGTGGATGAATGTGATTTAGATGGTTTGACTTCAAAAAGGACAGAATGAGGATACATTTCAAGGAGAGGAGTTAGACTGGTTTGCTCAAAGGAAAGGAGAAAGGCTGGACGTTGGACTAATGAAGTCTGAATTAATTATGGGAGATTAATAAGGAACTTCACTTTCCAAAGATAAACAAAATCTTCGTATGACTGAACAAGCCGGACACATGAAGGTTTGTTTTTTTTTTCTGGGAGAAAAATGTGATCTAAAACTTTGGGAATTTGGAAACACTTATATTACAAGCTATAGATGCAGCTTCGAATGCTGTTTTCTGTTGTTTTTTTTTTTTTTGTTTTGTTTTTAGGAGAACTTAGAAATCTACTTGGCTCTATTTTGAAAGATTAACAAAGAGGTTAAGGCGAACTCCCAGACACTTGCATGATCATTGTTCTACGTGTTCAGAAAATGGGACACCTGGAGGAGATGTGATTCCTAAAACTGTCACTGCTAAAGCTGAACATGAGAAAGACTTTTCATACAAACTGACTTTAAAGCATTACAAAATAACCTTTAAAACTTTAAGCTACTGTCATGAAAGTTGTCTAAGTGGATACTCACCAAAAAACATGTTCAGCTTCATATTAGACATCACTCTCGACCCTCCAATGGCTTTACAATGGACTGAATAACTTCAGTAATTTGGGTCACAGCAGGAAGTGGTGTTCTGGTGATTTATGCTGCCCTGAAGAAAAATGCTACCATAGTACGAAATGACACCTTATTTCAGAATGAAGTTTATACAGTATTCTTGTTTTTGGCGGATGTGTCCTGTTAATCATTTAATCATATTTTTATGATCCTTCTCTGATATTTTCTATATAAAAGCCCGCTGGGTCCTTGGCGGCTATTGTTGGGTCCTTCTCCTCTGGGTGTGTCCAAACATTTGCCTGTTGCTCTGACAATGCAAAGAAAATAAAAATAACATCATATTTAGTGTTCCCGTCCTGGGAGAATTTATTTGATAGTTAACATGTATTTACGGGAAAATTTTAAAATAAACAATAAATCTGTTTATTGAAGTCAAGACTGTAGAACGGCACATGTGCAGAAAGAATCGGTGACATATTTCAACAGAATATCTATTGCAGCATGGCTGCAGAAAAGGTATTTAGTATTGCTTTAAGCTAAACAACTAAACTAAAATGTGCCTCATCTTTGATTAGGATTATGGTACATGATCACTAAATATTGCATGACTGCAGAGTGAGAACATATTTTTTCAGAATACACTAAATTGATCCTGATTTAAAATAATTCAGTGGTGCTGAATATTTAAATGCTGCTGCACAAACTGGCCTTGTGAAACAATCAGAGGACTCAGCTGTAGGAAGCAGATCGCAGCTCTTTTGCACACCAACCACACACAAGCTGCTCATTTGCACAGACTTCACACTTCCAATAGCACAAGTACCGTGACTTGCAGCATCCATGATGAGTTTATGTGTTATGGTTTTTTTAACTGCTTTTTCCTCACCTGGCCCACTGGCATCAATCCTGTTGAGCTGAAAAATCTCGAGGCGCAGAGAAGGAAGTCTGCTGTGAGGGTGTGAATAAAGTGGACAGATCATTTTGTTATGCGCCACGTGGCTCCTCTCAGGTCAGAGAGCAGGACGAGTGGCCTTGATTCGCACTGACAGTTCCTGATACTTAGCCTCCAGCCTCGATACTCTGAACTCTCCGTACTGGGAGTGGTGGGCAAACATTTTAACAAGATTGTAAAACCCCGTGGCAACCAAGAGAGAATTTAAAAAAATAATAATTATTAGACATTTCAGACATCTTTCTGTTGACCCGAGGCAGATTTTCAGGGATGTGAACTCAACAGCAGAAGTCAGTTTTTGTAAAAAGAAGAAACTTATTGGTGCAAAAGATTAAATTCTGACCTTTACTGTGATTAAATAACCAGAAAAATGAAACATTTCTGGTTTCACAATGACTGCGTTTACATGCAGCCAATAACCCTTTTAAAACCCGAATATTCACAATAACCCGGTTCCGCACGGCCATGTAAACACCAGCAAAAACCTGAATATGCTCATAACCAGGTTTTTATTTGTTTATTTAGTTTCTCACAGAAAAAAATGAACATATTGTCAATAGTTGTGTTATTTGTGTTCATAGCTCTTTTCATACCGCTGTAGAAAAAATAAAACTGGACCTGTGAAAAACTTCAAATCAAGACTACCAATTAATATTTTTTTTGCTTTTGCTTTCTCTGTGCTATTGTGTTGTAATCACTTTTCCAAGATTTAAAAGGGTGTCTATACTGTATTTCTAAATATATGTCCTTATGTAACTGGTATATATATAAATATTCCAAATTAAAACTAATAACACACTCACTAAATAATCGTATAAGTCAGGAAGGAAACCTGACTGGCACCCCATAATAATCATTCCCCCTAAAAAAATAATAAACTAAAACCCCAAGTAAAACCGTTACAACGCTACCCCAACATCTGTGTTTAAATCGGGGTTATTACAAGTTTCGTGTATACAGGGGTAACTCTCTCTACTTATGCATGTAAACGGGTTATTGTGAACATTTTAGAAACCCGAATACTGACCTTAACCCGATCATAACCCGAATATTGGCTGCATGTAAACGTGGTCAGTGTTAATAGTTATTCCAGTAATATTCATCACTTACCCTCCCACAAAATTATAATGTTATATAACATTATAATTTAGGCAAAGTTTTTATTTGTGTATTTGTGTTTTGGTATCAGCATTTGATATGTATTCATTTAATAATGATAATTAAAACAAAAAAACAATAAATTATTCAATTTTATTGTTTTCTGCATTTTAAAATAGCCCAATATTTAAAAAAAAAATCTGTTTCTGAACGTTGAAAACATGTCAATTAAAACACTGATTAGTTTTATTTTGGTATGCAGGACAGTAATTATTAAATATGATCCTGCAAAGATGCAGGTAATATGAAAGATTTCATAATAATGTCACTCATGATCTGAATCGACATGCTGCAAATGAAACAAAACAAATGGAGCTGCTGCTTTTTCCTGCCTGACATCTTCACAGATCCCCCAAAACAGTTGTATTTTGTGGGATGACTGAAGATGAGAAACTATCTTTCATATACAAATCATCTCACTCCATAACAGTAAAAATCTGGTGAGCAAGGTGCACGTGCCCAAACTAGTCAGTTAGGGGCATGGGTGGGGGGTGTCACTGCTCTCAGAAAGATTCAAACATGATCTCACCTCTTCTGTGTTAAATTAAAACCAAAAATAAACAGAGAAGAAGAAAACTGGGGGCAAACAAGTCGTCTTATGTAAAGTACATTCAGTATACTCAGGTTCTCTTTTCATTGATATTTCATCAAGAGTCCATGTCTTATTATAAAGAGATGAGTACAGGGTATTGTGCAGAAGTCTCTTTTCAACTGATGTGTCCAAGAGGAGCAGCGTCGCGTCTTATTTAATTTATCAGAAATGTCTTTGATGTTCAAAATAACCTTCAAAAGAACGTTGTAGACCACAGTAGCCTCGACTAATTGCTGAATATTTTCAGGGCTGTTGACAGTAATTAACACAATTAACTGAAGTATTTTTTACAAATTGTATGTCTTGAAATAAAAAGAGCAAAACTAAACTGAAAAGCTCAAATCGTAAATTGTAAAATCTGTCCAATCAGATGCATTAAATGATAACTGGCTGGAACTTTCCTCAGTAATTTACTGCAGCACATCATCCCAATGCTAACTCATGGGCTTTTAATTATTTTATTTTTATGAGTATAAAATCAGCACTTTGAAAAAGCAACAACCAACTAAACTGAAGCTCTTGTTTCAACATGTACTCTCAACATCTTTTTAAACCAGGAGGAATAAATTTATTCTTTTTCCTTTCAACTCTGATGAAAAAATGAATGTATAAGGTACATAGAATGTTGCTCAACTTCCAAATTATTTTCATTCAATGGATTTATTTCAAGGGGAGAAACAAGAATTTCATAAATATTACGATCTCTTTGAAGTATTTTTATTGAAGCCTCCAGTTTTAAAGAATATCTTCAGTCATTTCAAAGAGTATTTCTGTGTTAAAATGATAAATTATTAATACCTTACCTGTTAAACTGAACTGAGACTGTTCTGTAAGATCTGAAATGGGTAAGTTAATAATTATAAATAGTTTGATAAACTTTTAATTTTAAATTATTTGTATTTTTAAATAATTTCTACAAGAGGCAAGTCAGAAGTCAAAACGTTGCTCGTTTACATAAACCCATTTCCTCCTGAGCATCACTGTCAAAGGACAGAACCTCAGCTTGACTCATGCTGAAATAATAAAACTTCTGATGAAATTGTGTTTAGGAAAAAAGGATAGATGATTAAAACAATAAACATTTGTTGGGTCTGTCTTGTTAAAATTGCCTCACAACAGATCAATATTCATGTGTTTCACTATTGAAACAAATTTCTGCATGTGCTCTTACATAAAAATGTTGTTTTTTTCATCTGAAGCTTTCCATTAACAAGAGAAATGGCTGTCTTTACTTTCTCATTTGAAAGGCCTTTTCGACACTGAGGAGTAGTATCCTGTAAATTTGTCACAGATAATGTGTCTCGCATACTTATCTGAGCTATAGATCTCAGCAGAGAGTGAGAATCAGTTCATCTACAGCTGCTGAGCAAGGAATAGTCTGAGAAATCTCCACTGACTATAAAAATGGCTGCGGATCAGCTAAGAGTTGCAGATGAGAGATGAAAGGAAGAAAACTTCAACTAAAGAAACTGGAAGATGGAGAGAGGGATAGTGTGAGGTGAGAAGGTAATACATCCCATATGACACAACAACAAGTCCTCCGATGCAAAAAGGTGCAATTACAGCAAGTTTTGAGCTATTTGATATTTCAAACACGTCACGGGGATTTTCAGCTTGGAAATCTGAGTCTAACCAGCTGCTGTTTTGAGAAAGGATCCGCCTAATAATTGCTGTAGTATTAAAAATGTATTCAGTATTCTGCATAGTGATGTGGCCTACTGAGCAGCTGAATCCCAGTTCAAACAGGAAAAAAGAACTTCTTGCAGTTTTTCTCAAACTGAATAAAAAGCTGGATTTAAAACGGTTCAGAGGATTCAGTGTATTTGTTGTGTTGCTTTGTATTCCTTAGGTTTTTTAAATAGTTAACATTCTGTAACAGATTATAATAAATAACTTGATACAATGACACATGAAGATGTTGGATTCGACCCCTGAGTCACATTTCGTGCTGCATTTATCCGTTTGGCTCTTGTGTGAACAGAAATTAGACAGTGGATTAACATGAACAGCCATAACTCAGATTACATTTGCAGTGTTAGAGTCATTCAGCTGCATATTTGCAATGTTCAATTGCAAGATCGATTAAGGGATAAATATTTTTTATGTCGTGGTTTGGGCTGGATGAAGGAGCCAAAAGAAGCCTGTGAGGCATGAGAAGGAAAAGAAAAAAATAAACCTGTTTTTACAAAAGTAAAACAAGCTGCTAATTATTAAATTAACCTAAATTAGACAAGAGGAATGAAGAAATTTGAGCAAACTGGTGTGAATAAAGAGCATGAAGCAGAACGGAACATCTTAACATGAAGAACTTGTTTTAAAATACACAGGAAGCAAAACTTAACAAGAACTTAGACTTTCCAATAACTGTAATACAAAAACAAACAATAAAACAACAACTACAATAACATTTTGTGTTGCCTTTATTGTAATTAGAATCATTAAATTCATTTAATTAACCTAGAGGAACAATAAAACTTTCAAAATCTACTAGAAATCTATCCAAGCCTTTATTATCTGTCTAATTTCAGATCTCAGCTGTTGACAGCAGGGTTGAAACTATCTTCTTCTTCTTCTTCTCTGATCTATTCAGACCCCGAGAGAGCCTTCAACCATTCCCTCAGCCTCCTCCATCTTCCTCTGTGACAATCAGCTGCTTTCCTCTTTTTTTTTCCTCCTTTTATTGAAAGAACATAGAAAGGTTCAACCTCTGAAGCTTCTGTTTCCCACTTCCTGTCTTTGAATTAAGATTAATTACACAAGAAGCCAATATGCTGAAAGGGGAAATTATAGCATGTTCCCAATAACAATTCTCTGTAGATGCTCGATCTCAGTTAGTGGAGCAGCTTTTAGATTGCGCTCACCTATCTTCACTCTGCGCAAAGCAAAAACAAGACTGATTGTTTTGGTGAGTTCTCTGGTCTTCATAATACGTGATAGAGGATAGAGGAAGCGCAGGGTGTGATGACGCTGATTAGAGCCACATTTACTGCATGTGAGGAGGAGGCGGGTCGTGTCCCTTTATCTCTCAAATCATGTTTTCATCACTGTGAGTCAATAAACAGACTCCTGTGTGCATGATTACCATCTGGCAGTTCGACTCCTCATCCAATACAGTATGAGCAGACATGACTGGCATCGTTAAGGGCCCGTTTAGGGCCCACAGTTCAGCTTCCCTGTCATCCATGACGCCTATGTAAAACACTGTGTCATCCACACACATTCATGAGGGCTCGCCAACTCAATGTATGAATGAAACCTGATTTTTGTTTCTTTCATTTTGGATCAATGAAAAACTTTTTCTTTCTTTTTTTTTTAAAGAAATAGCTTCAAAAATATTCTACAAAAGCTTCTATTTACTTTATTGTTGATTGTTTTGCCATTTGTGCTTGCAGTCTTAAAGCAGTAGAAAATAACTTTTAAAACTTTAAAGCTATAGTGCGTAACTTTTACATGTCCGTGAATGTCCGTTTCAGCCAAGCCACTATTATTATATTTGCGTTTCGACCGGCGACATTCCCGCGCTGGCGCGCAGGAAATTACGTCTTTTACATCACAACAAGAAGGGAGGGGGAGGACGAGCGGAGAGTCTCGTAGCAGGAGTTTATTCACTAACCTGTCAGTTACAAATTAGCAGGCACCTTGTCTCCCGTTTGTAATAAGCTATTTGCGTTTCTGCGGAAAATAAATAAAAAATACAATAATTACCTCTTCCATCTTTTTTCAACAGCTGTCCTTATTCAAACAGAATAAAAATGTTGTGGAATCGCGAATCACAGCGGCAGAGGGATAGCGGTTGGGGGGGCAGGTGGGCGTACGTTATATGGAAGCGCCAGCTTCATTGTTGTAATAATGCAAAATTCCGCTAGGGGGCGACAGAAGTTACGCACTATAGCTTTAAGCTACAGTTTTGAAACTTGTCTAAGTGGATACTCACTGAAAAACATATTCAGCTTCATATTAGACACTCTGTGTGCCTCCGATGGCTTTACAATAGACTAACTTCAGTGATTTAGGTCACAGCTAGAAGTGGTGTTCTGATGATTTATGCTGCCCTGATGAAAAATGCCGCAATCAAACTAATTGACAATTTGTTTTTTTGTAATTAGATGCTATTCCAAGTTTATACAGTATTCTTGTTTATTGCGAGTATTCATTATTTAATCATATTTTTATGATCCTTCCCTTATATTTTCTATATAAAAGCCCTCTGGGTCCTTATCAGCCATTGTTGGGTCCTTCTCCTGTGTGTGTGTCCAAACATTTGCCTGTTGCTCTGACAATGCAAAGAAAGTAAAAATAACATCATATTTAATGTTCCTGTCCTGGTAGAATTAATTTGAGAAATAAAAAGTATTTATGGAAAAATATAGAAAAGAAAAAAAAGAATCTGTTTACTGAAGTCAAGACTGAAGAACGGCACACGTGCAGAAGGAATCGGTAGCACATCTCAACAGGTAGCATATTTCTGCAGACCACCGGTTCGAGCAACGGCTGTCTGAGACACGGCTGCGGAAAAGTTATTTAATACTGCTTTAAATAAAAAAACATTAAGTTTAATTGTTTTTCACATGTGATCCATTTGGAAAAAAACAAAAGAATCACATGTGTTGAACATTTTCCAAAATCCCAATTTCCCAAGGTTTTCCATATTTTACATTTTTATTCAACATGTTTTCTGAAGCAGTTGTCCAAATTTTTGTTTTTGGGATACAAAACCACATGTTTTTTTAATGTAAAACACATTTTGTTTGCATTTCACTTATGTCACATATAAGCTGATGTTCATTCTATATGTTCATTCTTTCAATAGGTGCAGCAGAGGATTTGGTGCTTCTTAACTTCTTAAAAAAATCTAATTACATCAACAAGCTGCCGTCCTCAGTTAGAAAATACTCAGACTTGATTTATATCCATTTTGCTGAGGTTGGAAGGACAGAAGGGTGAGGCGCTCAGCTGCAACGTGTGTAAGGTGGTTCTGAAAAAGTTCCATCAAAAAGGACACCAAGGTGGCTGAAGCACCAAAGATGTCTGACTAAGCAGCCGAGTTAGTCAGAAGAAAGACGATAGTTGCTGCCACCAAAAATCTTCCATCATTCTTGCAATTCATGTGAGAAAGAGAAGAACGTCAGAGCTACAGTATTTGAGATGATGCTTTCTCTGAAGCTGTCACTCAGTGTGTGTACTACTCCATCCTCTGTCAAGATGCAAGATGAATAGTGGAAAATCCAGAAAATTACTAGCTGTAAACAATCTAATTGTTTCCATTTACGTGGTAGATCTTTTCTTGCAACTATTGCATAATCTGCATCAAACCCCTCTGTGGTTTGTCCAAAAAGCTTCAACCAACTTAAACCATCTCAGCTGTGAACATTACCAGAGGAAAATTCTCTGCAGGGGAGCAGCTGGTGAGTTATGCAACACAAGTGCCTCATTGTTCAGCATGCAGCTCTGTGTGTTCTCAGTCTGGGACGCATTATGTCCTAGACTGGGATCGATCCTCTCACCAACGATGGGAGGAGAGATGGGCAGCTGGTGGCTGCAACACGATGGATGCTGAGCTATTTCACACTCATGTGAGAATCAGAAACAGTTTGAATAAATTCTGCTGGCTGTTGGCTGTTAAGTCTGTTTCATCTGTGCAAAAACACACAAAAAAAGAAGGTGAATAAAAAATCCTGAAATGGGACCAAGTGTAAATCTCCTGCTTTTCTCACATATATTTGCTTAACAATGACACCGAAGAAGATTTAAATATTAGATCATGTTCACTTTCTCAGTTTTGATGATTTTAGACTTTTATACTACAACCTGCTTGCAGACTATTTCTCAAATATTAATCCAGTAAAACACATTTTCAATCAGTTAGAATCAGTTAGTTGCTGCACTGAAAAGTGCTGCATTATTTATCTACATCAGACATTCCGTTCAAATCAAAAATCAGAGACGTAAATGTGGAGAATCTAACTACTTTCTGCTTTTAACATCTGAGCTGAGAGTTTAAATAAATAAATATCTCACGTTTAAATGTTTTATGGAGGTTTTGATTTTCCGTTTTCTTTTTTAATTTGTTGTCCCAAATTCAGAGAATTTGTTTGAAAATGAAGAGAATCGGCTCAGTCAGTGTTTATGGTCATCATCAAAATGATGCTTCGGAAAGCACTTACTGCACTGGTTCTTCATGCAGGTCGCATCTAAAGTATCACCTTAGGTCTCGCAGTCTAAAGTTGAAATGTATAAAATTAGATTCTTTCTGTCATAAAAATTCCTTTTATTTTGTTATTCTGAGTCATTAAATACATACTGTATATATTAAAGTAATAAAGATTTTTTTTTAAAAGACAAAGCAATAGGTCAGTCCTCTGAAGACAGGATATAAATCAGTCTCCGTGTTTGGAAGTGCTGTGATGAACCTGTGACCTCTCCAGGATGTAAACTCGCCTCTTGGCCAGTCACCCTGGAGTTGGGCACCAAATCCCTGCAACCCTGAGCATGAACAAGTGGGTATAAACAATGGATGGATGTTTGGAAGTCAGGTGATCCTGCTGACCTTCTGCACCTTATCTGACCTCTACATGTGTAATCTATAGACTGTAAATAAGGTGCAGTCAGTATTAGATGTAAAACTGTGTTTTTTTTAAATCACTGAATGCAGAATTAATGAAGAAATAATAATAATAACATGCAGCTGAAAATCAGTTACAGTGTAAGAATCCTGTAAGTTACAACTATTTGTAAAAACATAGCTTGTTGTGAGTTTTCTGTCTCTGGTTTTCTGAAAATAGATAAAGTGATTTACAATGACTTGACAGGTAACATCAGGGTCATAAATATCATCTACCGCTGCAGACTAATCAAACAATGTAACCCCATTCTGACTCACTACTCTGAAGTTACTGACAGATGTTGGAATAATAAATAAGAAGAATGGTTTCATGTCAGCATCAGACATAAATATCCATCATCTGATGATAAATGATAAAGTCAAGGGAGACTAAAATTGTTCTGCTTCTGTGTAAGTCCTGATAACGCTCCCCAAACATATCTCGTCCTTCAGCAGAATGTCAGAACGAACCTGCTTCAGAGACAAAAAAGAATGCTGTGATTAAATTCCTGCCTTCAGCCACCGGGAACCTCAGCACTCGAGAGGATAACACATGCCAAGGTCAGTGCATTCGCATTCCAAAGCACGACTCCTTGGGTCTGTTTGTGTGTTGTTGTTTTTTCCTTTGAGGCCAACGGGAAGAAATATGAAGTGTGAAGTGTGGATGGGAGGGAACGCCAGAGAAGGATTGTAGGGACAACAATCAACATGGTGCCATGTGATCTATTACAATGACGTTTCCAAGGAACGAAAGCAATGGGTTGCTGACTGTTTAATAAACTGCAAGCTTACACTGCAGTATGGTCTTAACTATGATTCATTACGGTCACTGATTCCTGTATGAAAATAAAAGAGGAGCCTGAGGAAGCTGCTGAATTCCAGCCACACCAAATTGCTGTAAATTGCATCTGCATTTCATGTAAAGACTTTTTTTTTTTCTTTCCGTGAATTTCACTTTGGTCTGTTTTCTTCCCCTCTCCCTTTTTATTTTACAAGCAATTAAAGATTCATGAAAGTAAGAGTTTTAAGATCCTCATGAGTCGCCATGGGGTTTTTAAGTTTACATACTGGAGGCTCGGTTTGATATTTTATTCATTAATGGGTCTCCTCACATCATAATAGAGGTAGACTTAAGGAGCTTGCCTCAAAGTCAAGGCTGACATTTCTCGCTTCACCAGGAGCCGACTGCACTGAAAGTTCTCTCGCTGTTGTTGGCTTCATGTCATCCCTTACAGCAACGGTTAAAATAAATTCTCGAGGACATTCTGGCTCTCTAAAGATCATGAAAGCAGTTCTATTCAGGTCAAGTATCTGCAGAATGAAACGTTGTACATTTTAATAATTCCACGAAACCCAAATATGGAAATATCCTGCACGTAACACAGCTTGGTTCCTTATTTTGGAAATTTAAAAGTTGTTTTTTTTAAGGAGAACAATGGATTGTTTAATATTGCATCCTTAATGTGGGTTTTTTTTTCTGCAAGTATTTAAAAATCTTGGTTTAATTAATTGTATTTATCATATTGTGGTACAAAACTCTGCCTGGAAGCTTGAAACACAACGTAAACCATGGAAACAGATTTTAGTTTATGGTTTTCCTAAATCTTGGTTGATTCACACATTACTTTAAGTGAACTCATCAGTTCTTTTGTCCACTCAAAACTGCTCTAAAGGGCATTAAATTTACTGTGTACTAAAGTACTGGAATTATTCTTTGGAGTATAAGGTGATCTATAATTCATCCTGCGAGGCTCATTGTTATTCTCACTGGTGAAAAGGACACACTCTGGAGAATGTGATAGGGTCTTTTCTTACAGTTAATTAGAGCGGCAGCGAGGTTGGCTTTTTAAAATATTTGCCATGAATGTGACAGAAGACCATTAGGTGACAGCAAAATTTGACTTATTCCAAAACCGTTTAAATAAAGTCTGCAGTTTCTCTCTTTTTAAACAGATATTTCTCACCAGAACAATGGTGAGGAAAAGTTTTAGAAAAAAGCCAGAGAGCATGTGAACGTTTAAAAAAACTGAATGATGTGTTCAGCTCTAATGAGTGGACTCGTGGTTGTCTTTAAACGTCTGCTCTCAAGGACAGATGGAGGAGTTAACAGAGTAGATAAGCAGATGTCGGAGCACGAGAGGCAATTTGTGTCTGTATTATTCTACTACAAACCTACAATTATCCAGAGATCTTTTTTTTTCAATGTGTCTTTCTGTCAACAACACTATAAATATACAACAGAGCTGCATGACAAATCTACTTCAGTGTCTGTTAAAGTATCAATTTATTTGCCTTCAGTGCACAAGCTTTGGTTTTTGATGTAAACATCTAGGGCTGGACGGTATGGCAAAATTTTCATATTTTTTCTAAATTATATCGGTTTTATAGTATTTGACAGTATTTTTTTATACGACCGATGTTACCCACATTATCTTCTAATAAGTAAAGAATTACTGCATTAGATTTAAATTTCTGGGCGGGCGGCGTAGTCTAGTAGAAGGGCGATCGCCCTTCGATCGAAAGATGGCGGGTTCGATCCCCGCTGCCAGCAAGCTACGTCGAAGTATCCTTGGGCAGGATACTTTACCCGCCGCTGCCTCAGGGCGGCCGTAGTCTGTCGGGAAGGAGGTCACTGTCCAATCGGGAAACTGGAGCTTGATCCTGTGTCCCGGCAAGAGGCTACGTGTCGAAGTATCCTTGGGCAACTGCCCCCGGGCGCTGTTCAAGATGGCTGCCCTCTCTCCATCTTCAAGGATGGGTCAAATGCAGAGACAACTTTCCCCACGAGGGATTAATATAGGAAATAAAAATAAAAAATAGCCCATTTTACTGTCATATGCACAGTACCATGTTATTGTTGCACAGCCTTTTCAAAATATGATTGCCAATAGGGGGCAGTAACTACATTGAGTTGCTAGTATTAGTCTGACCTGTTGAAGCTGAAGATATTCTCTACTACAGACGTGGCTCCTCTTTTTGGAATAAGTTGTGGTCTAAGAGTGTCGCAGTGAAATCGGTCCCTGCAGAATTGTGTTCCCACTGCCAACATTCCAGATGTTGTCTAGCTATTCACCGATATAGCAGTATGTGAAGAATTCATATCATAACCAAAATAAACACCAGTTTTTGGTACAAACCGGTACACCGCTGAGCCCTATAAACACCTAAAGAATACATGAATTATTCGCTCCAGATTCGGTAAAAACTCAGATTTAGAAGAAGCTCAGGTTAATGCTGATGTGCAAAATAACTGCGGCTGTAACAAGTATCCTCAAAATCTCAGTTCAGTTTATTTAAAGAAGCATTTGGAGGTTCTAATATATACATTTTTTTATTTTCAGATCTTTATGGTCAACTTTCAGATTGTGCAACTTCTCTGTATTGTTGAGCATGAAAAGAAAGTAAAATAAAACACCATGACAAAGCACTACTTTTACAGATTTGACAGGCAATAAAGAATCCCAGACCAGGCTTAACAAATATATTAAAGCATTTCCCAAGGCCCAGGGACACATTAGTGCAGCAGAGCATATTCATTCATAAATAAATAATGGTGAAGCAGCTTATGGAGGCATCTGGCTTTATATTTGTATTAGCTGCTGCTATCGTGGAACCATGTATCAAGATAAAGAGGATTCATGAGGACTGTTTCTTTTTAAAATGTAGATTCTCTCAGCTGCTTGTTCCAGGAACATAAAAGTAATAAGATGTTTTCAAATCCAGAAATTGGAATTCTTAGAGCAAAACTTAAGACACGCATTAATAAGGCAACGTGCTTTTGATATATTAAAGTAAAATTCAATACAATACAGTCGGATAAAACCAGATAATTTTCTTTATTCATTCATTTAATTAGCTTTGCTAATGTTAGCTTTCATTAGTGGTTTGTTGCACTGGTTGGTATCTGAGTTGCACTGTGATGGAAATAAAAGACATATACTTCACAACATCTCTTAGGATCACCGACTCACAACTTAGTGAGATCCACTTGAGCTACTTCCACAAAAGGGTCTTCAGCAACATTAAAGACCTCTCACATCATGGACACGTCCAGTTCCCCCCTCCTACATGAGATATCTAAGTCATAACAATCTCACTAAAAAACAGCTTTCACTTCTGAGATCACAAAACACATCTGATTGACAAGGCTAGTGCAATATACAGTACCTTGACAGCAACACATATAGACATGCTGATCTATATTTAATAGTGTTCTTCATATTTTCTATGTGGGTTTTTTGATCGGACTTTGCCTCCATATTTATCACTGCCTGCACATGAAATGAGTAAATATTGCTTTTTGGAGTGATCCTGCAAATATTTTTTTTTATTTTATATGCAATTGCAATAAAATGCTCAAATCTTTGTTGAATTTTATGATTCTTCTATTTCGGTAAAACAGATTTTATGCTAATCAAGAAGCTCTTTAGCTCTCAAAGAATAATTAGTTTTAGTGTATATTGTTGGATCTAAAATTATATTTAAACTGCTGACCACGCTGTCATACTGATCTTTTCTCTTAGAAAAAGTTAAAAATCTTACAAAATTTCTTTTTTACCCTCTTGCACACAGGGCCGGTTCTGGGCATAGGCAGACTAGGCAATTGCCTAGGGCGCCCTCTGCTGGAGGGGGCGCCAAATTCTCTTTTTTTTTGGACAAACTGTTGGACACACCATTCATCTCATGTATAGAGCAAAAAAGGTAATAATTAAATGTATATCTATATCTATCTTTCATCTCTACTGTTCATTTTAGTATGAATAAACATTTTTTGCAATGTAATCCAGTTATTGAGTTACGTTGTTTGTGTTCTGGGCAGTAGGGGGCGCCAAAATCCTTTTTCGCCTAGGGCACCATGCAGCTCAGGGCCGGTCCACGTTGCACACAAAGTTTTAACATTTGGGTGTAAACATCTTGCAGTACGTTGAATTTGACTCTTCTGGCAAATATCAACTTTTGAAAACCCCGTTGTGAGACTAAAAAAAAAATGTTATTTTAACTGTTATTTTCTGTAGAGAAAGCAAGCTAAAAAAAAAAACTCAACACCACAACAACATCGTGATTGGGTGCTCATGTGTGCACACATCTATATTAAAATCAGCTCATCGTTTGGATAGCTCTGATCAAAATTGGGGAGAGTGACGATTTATCTCAGCGGGATCTTCAGGTATTTGCTTTGTCTGAAAACACTAGATAAGGAAGTGGAAGAAATGACAGCAGGGAATGATAATATATGTGGGGGGGAGCAAATAAAGAGAGGGGGAAAAAAGCTTCTCACTTTGAAGTTTAGCCCATCCTGAAACACTGATGAGTCCCCAGGTGATGTTCAGATTTAAGTTTTCAGGTACTGAGTACCAGTAGTTCTGATGATGAGGAGTGAGACATGGCCTTCACACACACAAACAAACACACACGTCAGTGTGTGATGCAGCACATCTGCAGCTGACATGTCTCACCCTGTTTGGATGGTGTCTTGGATCACTGGTCATGCTGTCCAACACTGTTCCGCCTGGGAAAGATCTCAACTATCAATCTCCAAGCTGTCAGCCACGCTGACCCTTCGGACCCCAGACGGATCCTTCAATAGAAATCAAACAGCTCGTCCTCTCTGCTGGGAAAATCTGTTTCTGTCTGGTCCTGCTTTGAACATTATCCTGTGAAGGTTGACAGAACGGTCTCCGGTAAGAAAAGAACACCGAGCAAATAAAAACAAACCGGCTGTCACGAGAGGATCGCAGTTTAATGTTCATTACGAGGATTCAGATTCGATTTTATTTATTGTCTCCCACTTTAAGGAAACATCGAGCACAATAAGTTTAAGAGCTGAATGTAAAGTTGACCTGTATTTCAACATGTTTTATTTATTTTTATTCTTGATTTAGTCTTTTTTTTTGCTTTTTTAGAAGACTGTGGGAGGCCAAGACACTTTATAATGTGTTGTTATGGACAAGTTCACTTTGGTGACCTTTATCCGTGCCAGCACATACGTATTATGTTTGGGGTCTTTCACCCCTCTCCAGTACCTCTCTGTCTCTGTCTTCCCCTGATCCTTCCCCTGAATTCTAACCTCCTTTACCTGCTTTGTAAAATCAATTATTATCGATTCCTCTGCACTCGCTGGGGTGGAGTCAAAAGAAGGGACAAAGAAGATAAAACCTCAGGCGGATTGCCAGAGTAACTCAGCTGTACGGCGGGGGTCTTATCCAATCAGGAGAGGGGAGTAAGAGGCTGATTTGACTTCACTTAAACGCAGTGGGGAGTCAGATTAAGTGACATGGAATGCAGACCAGGAGGTTTGAAATGAAGCATGATGTGGATTTTGAGGACCAGGATCATGGTTTATGGTGAGAACAAACAGTCTGATGGAAACCAAACACACACATACAGGGAAAGAAAAAGGAAGCAAGCCAAACTCTTATCTGAAGATAAATGTTCAGGAATATTTTTCTAAAGTTGCATATTTAATTAAATTGTTTCAGATCAGGAAAGTGTTCAGAGTGTCATTATGTTTTCAGTCTGTAAAGTTTACCAGTGATCAAGTGATGAAGTTTAAACTAAATTTTACAGTAAATTAAAAATCAAAGCTTTTTTTTTTTATATAAGTTGAGTCTGAAATGTTTTGAGCTGACAACATTTCTGGTTCTTATCTTACATTTGGAACGATTTTGGGTTTTATTCTCTGCCTGAAGTTTAAGAGGAATAAAAAACAAAAAAAGGGGAATGTCAATTTTTAATTTTTTAACATCACCAAAAATCAGTAATAAGGATACAAAAATGAACCAGGCTACATGAGTCAACAGTGGCTCGTGCTCCTTGCTAGTCCTAAAAGAAATATGATATGTAAATATGGAATTTTACATTTTTCTGAGAATTATAAGCAATTTTAAATTAAGACTCTCCTCTCTGAGAAAAGTTCAGACATGTTTGCATCTGCACGTCCTGCACTTGAGCTGGAAAAGCCTGAAATAATCTCTCAGTCCAGAAATTTAGTGCCTTTCACATACAGTATTACCCGGCCTTGCGATTTCAGATAACATCCATTCTCTGCTGGAGGAAGACAATAAGCTGTGGATCTGACTGTTTGTAAACTCGGAGGATCAAACCAAACTCTAAACTGGATGAAAAGATGGAACTTTATTGGATTGTGAAGATTAAACACTTTCAACTTGTTTCCTGTTGGTGTTTGTGTCATTTGTCAGCTGATTGTTGACAGGAAAGGAAAGATGCATCCATACATTAATATTTCCTGCCATTTCAGACTCAAGCTAAAACTATGTGTCTCATTTCTAAATCTTTAAAACATAACATAAAATTTGTACATATATATATATATGTGTGTGTGTGCGCTTCATCAAATAGGTCCCATTACTATAACAGTTCCAAGTGTTACATGTTAAATATCTCTCAGCTAGGAGCTCATTTGTTAGAAGACTTCTCCTCCTAGTGGTGAAATAATGGAACACTGTAAAAAAAAAAAACAAGCCTTTCATGAAAAAGTCAAACAATGACATTTTAAACAGATTTTTAATTTTGCACTTGCACAGATAGACCAACAATGTATATACATATTCTCCTTTTGGAAGGAAAAATACATAAATGTGCATATATAACAATAAAAAAATACATAAAAAATAAATTAACAGAAGTTAAATGTCTTAAAAAAAATACACAATGTCGAGTTTGGAAACATAAACAGGCATGTTGTGAAAGAGTCAATCTGTTGAGAAAAAATATAAAAAGCATAACAAACCTTAATGTGCAACATACTGTATTTGACATATTGTAAAAAAAAATGTATAAAAGAAACATTCTGAGCATTATTGATTTACTTCACAATAAATAAAAACTAAAACGAGACTGAACACATTCTTTTTTTCCTACACAGCTCTATAATCTGTCATCCAATATGATTTTTAAGGCTTGTGAAGTTTCAGCAACCTGATTGTAGTGTTAAAATTTGAAAATTGCTCCAAAAATCCTCTCAACGCATTGCAAAGCTTTTATTTTTCAGCCGCAGCTGCAGAACCTCTGCAGCTCGGATGTAGGGTGTCAACACTTTTATTTTGAAAAGCATCAGAGTAAATTAGCTCCTTAATTAGCTACTATTGAGATGAACTTTATGAAGTAAAGAGATCAATGTTTTATATCCAACTTAAAAGCCTAAAATACAAGAACTTTGAAAACAATCTTAGTGTCTTAAAGAAAAACTGCCTGTTAACAAATAATGACAATAATAATAATAAATCATAACTAAAATCATGAATTAGCTGTAAATATTAACTATCGTTTGATTATTTTCATCACGCACTGTATTACAAAACTAAATTTACTATCTCTATTTATTGCGTTTTGCTACTTTTATATCTTATATTGTATTTTAGAAACCATCCACTTCTTTGATGCATTTGACAAGATGTCAAACAAAAGGTGGCTTTGCACAATACATCTGACAGATAATGAGTCTACATAGTAACCACATAAAGATTAACATCATCCATAGTATAATCTCTGCTGGTGTACAACAGTAAAAATTAAACAAAGACAATAATCCCACCAAATTGGCAGGAGCACCTATAAAGATTAGAAAAAAATTAAATAATAAAATATATAATGAGGAAAAATATCAAATAATGCTAAAACTCATTATGCCACTAGACAGATTTTTACAGGCAAGATTGTTGAGCTTAATCGTTTTACATAGATATGAATAATTTATTGTTTTATAGTCTAGAAATGTGGAAATAATGTGCAAATAAAGTGATAGGGTTCACCAGCCATGCATTGCTTTCTACATTACACAGCTGCAGATTCTTGCATAGTTGATAAAATTACATGCATTTGTGTTTTCATGCAATACTGCATCCCTCAGTTCTTCTTGTTTTTGTACACCAAGTTCACAATTAAATTAGAAGAAAAAAAAAACAACAACATGCGATACAAAAAGAGGGAAATAAGGGCTGAAAGTCAGAGTGAAATCATCCGATTCCTGCAAGAAGCAACTGATCAGCTGTAACGTTGTGGTCCATCCACCTTCAAATCAGATCTGACCAGTCAGGCTTGGACAAAGATGTCCTGCTAGCAGGACACTATGGATCTGTGGGTGCTGTGAGGGAGTCTTACTATAGGTGGGGATGGAGGGGCTGTTGGTTGGTCTGTATAAATGTTAAAGTAAAACATGTGAATGACTGGTTTGACCCCCTGAATACTGCACTGTAAAAAAGGGGTACTGTGTTATCTGTAAGAGTCAGTGGTCATAATGTTGTGGCTGGTTTTGTGTTGGAGTGGAGTCCTGTTCTGGTCGTCAGTGGCCTTCTCACAATTTTCCTCTTTTAGTTAGTTTAATTTGGCCTTGATGATAAACATGGCATCAGCTTCGCTACACCGCAAGAACCAAAACGGTACAACTGCACCAACTGACTGCTGGATTAGCTGCCAGGGATTAGAATCTCAATCTGTAACTCCAAACCTGCCAGGACTCATTATGATACGTATTTTGGAAAAACAAAACATTCTTAGCAAAGTGGAGCTAAACTGATGGAAAACAAGAAGCTGCAGGTAAAAGAAACATGTCTGTTTTGCCAGAAAAACCTATTTAAATTTCATATTTACATCTATTGAACACATTATAAACAAACAATGTATCTCACATCTCCGATTGTCAGTCATCCACACCCTTAATGAAAGTAACACAAAATCATGGGCATTACAATCCTAATGCATTGGAACTTGGTTGTATAAAAAAAAACTCATGATATATTTTTTTAATCTGACAATTGCATAAATGGAAAGCGAGTATGTGCAACAGCATGAACCTGCTCTAAAACCAGCAAAAACACAATTAAAGACTTTGCATGAAGGCAAAAACATTTTCTTAGAGAATCAACATGTCCTGCTCTGATTCCAAAGTGCCATGCACACGTTCCTGATAGGTAAAGTTAAAAAGCAGCTAGAAGAAGACCACCATATTTAAACAAGCTGTATGTTACTTATATGACCTGGAAATGTGCACTACAGGTGTACTACACCTCTTCAACCCTTTAAACCTGTTTATTGGAGGCCAGCCAGCACCTCTAGGAGGCTATGAGTAAAATAAAACTAATACATAACTAATATTTATAACATTCAACAACCGTTAACGTTGTTTGAATGTGCAGCATGTGTCGAGTCTGTTTTCCTATCTAACATTTTTAAAATACAGTTTGCAAAAAAAAAGGTTTTTCTTGCACATTATTTAACCTGCCAGTGACACATGGATCAACAGTTTGTTGAATCCAACTCACTCTCTGGGTTTTTAAAAGAGGACACAGTTGCTGTGACACTTTCAGGACATTTAAATAAGACAGCGTAGTTTAACTAGGCGGTATTTCCTCAAACATTCTAAGAGCAACTGTAAACCTTGTAGATGCTACTAATACAAAAAACTACTGTAAATCTTTTAACAAAAAAAATCTGTTAGTGAACAGAGTACAGAGTGAATGTTGACTAATCCCCGTTTAGTGTTGGAAACATGGCCAATGCTGGTATCTGATGTATTGCCAGTGAACGTGGGACAGTTTTACAGCGATAAAACAAGGTTAGCCTGATGAAGCCGACGACAGCTGCAGTTACAATAATCTGCCATTTTATTTGCTTCTAACATTTTACTGTAAAACTGACCCAGATTTTCTGATAGTTTACAAAGTTTGGCAGATGTGTCCACATCTGGACAACTTTATCATTTGAGTAAATCAAATGGCTCAAATTCAATCTTCTAATAAAAAATAAAGGTAAAGGTATGATCTCCTGTGAGGTACTGAAGGTTATGATAAAACACTTCCAACAGCTTTTTAACTCACTGATATCTGGTTTTCAGCTCTGACCATCATTTGATTATGAACATAAATACAGAGCCAGTGGAGCAGTGGCCTGTTACAGCACCAGGTGTAATAAAGGAGAAATGACTCCAGGATGACCCCTGAAACATTAATGAACGTACCCCTGTACTAATTCAAGTCTAAGGTCGTTGACTTGCCTTTACAATATGTATTGAAACTAGCATACCAAACGTTTTTCATCTGTACAAAGTGCTACCAAAACAACATTCCTACCCGTGGTGCATACATTAAAAGACTGCTGATTTGCCAAAGGCAATTTTTTTTCCCCATGTGCAGCATTAAAGGCGCTTAAGATCATTTTCATCTTGCTCATGAAAATAAACCAAAAAAAATAACAAACTTTCTACTTTTAATAAGTAAAGATACATCAGCTTATATTCATCTACTGTCATTTTAAAGGGTTTCATTCCAAAAACGCTGACTTTCACTTTTTTATTGAAAAATTACTTAACTTGAATGGAAATTGAATAAAAAACATTTATATTAAAAGAGTACTTTTTTAAAAAACTAAAGTTTCTAAATATTGGAACACTTTATCATTTGTGGAACGTTTCTCTTCCATCCAGTAACTTTGGTCCGTATCCAGCCATCATTCATTTTATATTCCTACAAAAAAAAAAAAAGACTTTTGTTCCTATTAATCCTAAAAACTTCCAAAACTGTTGAAATACTTCAATGTTTTTTTTACAGTACCAATGTCTTTTTTTCTGTTGCTTTAATGTTTTTTTTAATGAATGGGACAGTTATTGAGAAATGTATGGAAACTATGAAAAAGGGCTAAATTTACGATTCAGTTTGTCTCAGATTCATTAAAAAACAAGAAAAACTTTTATTATTTTGGAATGAAACTCTTAAATGTGTGTAAATGTTTATGAATGTATCAACTCAGTTTCTGTATCAGAGGCTAATTCTGATATTATGGTCTTGTTTGTGTCCCTGATGACGCCAATCCGGCCAAATTCAACTGCAAAATGACTGAATTGGTGAAAACACTCCAACAAACACGTTATACTATTGCTTGACGAGTATTTCTTTCACCCTGAAGTTCTAAAGTTTATATTGCTGCTATATTTTAATCAAATTGTTTGTTTTTTTTTAATTCCAAAGAGATCGCTTTGTCAAATGGCTTTTTTATACTTAAAACGTGTTCGGCTGTAAAGCTGAAAACATTTTACTTCAGGCAAAACTTTTTTGGAAGTACTAAAAACTGGTCACCGATACTCAAATCTGAAATCCACATCTGGGGCTAGTGTACAAAACCATAACATCCAAAACGTGACTCAGATACATCTGGTGCTAACTAAAATCTAGGCACAAAGTAATTAGCTGCATTTGGTTGAATAAATGTACCACAGATGTATCATTGAGGCCTCTGTGATGAGCGTGCAGGAGATTGCATGCTTGATGACAGCTTTCGGGAAGACGCCTTCCTTTCAAGAGGCTTCTTTCCATTTGAAGGAGACTTGCTACTCACATCAGAAGTGGAAGACTTGGACTTTCCGACGTTTAGCAGAGTGCGACTGAGAGAGCTGTGGGACTTGGAAGACTCCTTTTTCTCGGATTTTGATTCAGCGCCGTTAGTCTCAGATGTCTGCAAAGGCGCTGCGTCAGCCGTCTTCTGGTCATCATCTTTTTCCTTGGCTTGTCCATTCTGATTTAATGTCCTCTCTGAGGTCTTTTTGGTAAGCATGCTGCTTTTTCCTAAATCAGCTGACCGGCGACTTTCTCTTTGCCGAAGGGCGCTTTTGAAGAAAGACAATCCCTTTTCCTCAGATTTGCTGCTACGCTGCAGGTCTCTGGTGGACACGCTGGGGGACCGAAGGCTCGTAACAGAAGAACTGCTGCTGGAGCTCCTCACGGACCTCTTCTCAACCCAGCTGCCTTCGCCGCTCCTGGAAAGTGAAGAACGAGATGTACAGCTGCCTCGAAGACTGTCAACGAGGGGGCTGGTGTGCATCGAGTCTCTGCTGTAGCTCCTCTCAACCAGAAGTTTCCGGCTGCTTGTCAAGTTTTTCTCAGCGGTACTCAAATTCTTCTTTGCAGTAGGTGAGGGAGAAGCTGAAGACTGAGGCGTCGAACGAAGACTTGGCTTTCGTTGTGGTGTTACCTGTGGAGTTGGATTTGAGTTCTTTGTTTTGGAGGGAGTTCCACTGGGGGTGGAGGGGCTTTTCTTAGCAGCTACAGTCTTCTCTTTAACGCTGTTCACTTTTTTGCCTTTTGTAGGTGTGCTGGAAGACGTGTCAGGAGCAGCGGTCTTCTGGGTTGAGCAAAGTCGTTTCCTGGAGGTCTTTTCCTGCTCTGTTTTGCTGGAACTCTTAGTGGAACCTGTGCTATCCGCCTTTAAGGCAAATCCTCCTATGCTACTTTTTTGTTTCTGCACTTTAGAGGGAGTAGATTCAGCAGGAAGTGAGTTTTGGTCTATAGCTGTGATCTCGTTGTTGTTTTCACTTGCCTCATTTTTGTTGCTCTTCTTTTCCACTGGGGTAGGAGCCCTGCAGTACATCATGTCTAAGAATCTTTTATTGTTTTCGTGGTCACTGAAGTTGCTCTCCATCATAGACAAAGGAGTCCTGCTGCCAAAGTACCGCTCGTGTCTACTGTAGCTGCCAAAACAGGATGTGGAAACCTTGTCGTCACACGCTTCTCCAATCCTCTCCAGGGGAGGGGAGCATCGAGAGTCCAGGGAGAAACGTGAGGGTGAGTTGGACCTCATTTGCAACTTGGAAGAAAGAGACCAAGAGGGTTTCATCCCACTGTCACTGAAGGCTAAAGGACTAGCAATGGATGACCTGGAGGATAAGCTCTGACGCTGAATACTTCTTACAAAGGGCCGGACAGAGAATCCTCCTAAAAACACATGAATATTTAAGTATGTAGTTTTGCAAAAGGCTAAATCATTTAAACTAATTTAAAATATCACATTTAATACTAATGAAAACATCTAAAAACTAGCGTTGAAGTATCTTTGGAAAAAATACTGAACCCCAAAACTCTCCCTCCAGACACTCCTCTGGGATGGATCAAATGCAGAAAAATTATTTCTCCAAAAGGGATCAATAAATGATCAGTTATTATTAATTATTATTGAACCTATGCAACAGACATCTGTAATAAATGACCTTGAATTTTTAGCCCTCCATTAGTTTTTGTGTTCTTGATTAATTCATCAAGGTATTTAAACTCAGGTAGCAAGATACACAACAACCACTTCAAAATATTAACCTAAACTCTTGCCTGTGGACACTGTAGTTTAACACTATTTAACCTAAACTCTGTTTAATGTCATTTGTCACTCCCCTTTAATCTGTTACGCTGTGTCAGCATGACTATTGAAAAACCTGCTCAGAAAGTCACAGTGCCAAATTAACCCAAAATCTTTTTACTCATTGAATTGCATAAATTCTGGTTTATCTGCATCTCTCTTGTTCAAACAAACCTTTCCATTTCTTCATAAACATTCTATAATTATTCACTTTTTTAATTTTTTCTTACCATTAAAACGTTTTAAGAATTTTGACATCAAATACGGCTTGTTTTTATGAAAGAAGGAAGTCCTTTCACAGAGTAAGCTGACTCGTAACCTTATTGCAGTTTTAAGAACAAGACTGAGCATGTGAATATAAAAGCTGACATGACCATAATCTGTTTAGAGTCTAGTAAAAAGATCAAATGTTTGCGATAAAAATGATCTGAATGAGTGTTAAAGATAAAAACAAAACCATCTGTTTGAAGCACTTTTCTTTGTTCTATAATTCATGTTCTCCTGAATTAAAAATCACTGGCCAGATGAAAGTCGAAGTTATTTTATTCTAACAGGCTCTAAAAACCCTCAAATCAAAACAACTCAATTTTTTTTTTGCATTAAGAACCTAAAATGAAAGTGAGGTAGAAGCTTATTTTAATAAAACATCCACAATAATGTTTCTTCAGGTAATTCAAACAGTGTTAAAGAATGAACACATATCCTCACCATCATCCTCATTACGCTCTACAGGAAACTCTACTGACTCAGTTAGAGAGGCCAGAGAGGTGCGTCTGGAAGAGGCTCCTGAGGCCAGGCTGGCAGGTCGGCTGCCAGGCAGCCTGTTGATCCAGTGGTCACACAGAGAAGAACTAGTAGAACCTGTGGGGAAAAAAAAACACAAATCAATCACAACATCCAGTCTAAAACCACCCCAAAAACTCCTGGGTTCACTGTACAGAAATACATTCAAATAAAAGTTACTGTAAACAGAAACCAGCTGGAGCTTGTAGACACACAGTCTATTTGCTGAAGATGCCTCAAACACAAACATTAAGAAATGTGTTTAATTTCTATACCCAAATACATTTGTTATGTGACTATTTTAAATCAGTAAATATTTTCAAGTACGACGTGGATACTGACCAGCAACAGAGCTGTTGGCCGACCAGGAGGGAATGGCAGTTCTCCTCTGATAAAACAGTATATATGCTGTCTGCTGACAAACATCATCATCTGCTATAGGTGAAACCTCACTGTCATCGAAGCAGTACCACTGACCATCAATGGAGTTCTTACAGTAAGCTGTGAACACAAAGTCAGGATAACAAATGGTTTGTTAAATTTACCGATCGTCACGTACAATATTTAAAAAGCTACAACTGTTTGCGTTACCAGTGTAGTGGCCGCCGTGCATGTTGCCATGATGGTTGCACACAGCATACAGGTCATACAGGTAGTCATCAGGGTTTCTTCCAAAGCTATAGGACCGTCTCCATGGTGACCAGTGAGACGGTAAACTCCAGCTGCTCTGGCTTCTTTTGACCACATGTGGAGCCATGTCCATCCCCATGAGTGGGAACTTCACCATGTTCTGCATCTTCACCCTCCGGTCGCCCTCCTGGAGCCAAAAGACACAAACTGGTTGGTTTAGAAACACTCCTCACATCATGACCACATCAGAACCAAACCGTGTATCTGAAATGTGTGATAAAAACTGATTCTGTTTTACTCTGGCGATTAGAAAACAAAAATGTCAAAAATAGGAATGACATCTGGGTAAGAGGAAGAGTTTATAGGATCAAACACTCATTCAATTCTTAATACGCACTTAAAAAATGATGTTTTTGGTTCTTGTTCTTGGATCTTAAGGCCTTTTAGAGATGTTGTTTAACAATATCTTATGTGTACATGTGTGTCTTCATTATGTCCTCTCGATTAACATAGAATGATGCAGGTAACTTCTCTTTACTGACAGTGACTATGAGTGACAGAATACCTGTCGGAACCTCTTGAGATGCAGAATGAGAACATCCGGCAGCGTCCACAGACTGAGCTTGATCCGTCCCTGCTGCAGCTGTTTGCAGTGAGGACAGCGCCAGGCATCATCTGGTGCCAGCTGAAACACACACAGCTAAAGTTATGAAGAATAAGTTTCCACCACACTGCTTTTAAAATAAGCTTCTCACAGGAAGACGCCTGGATTCGCCTTTCTCTCTCCTCTCCTCTGGAGCAGTTCAAGGCAAGTTTAACCACAACGTATAAATAAATCTCTGCTAAGAATTTCTAGTTTATTTGAAACGTAGCATTAGGAGTTTAATACATAGTTCGCAGTGATTGAAAAAGCTTTTTAACTCAGAAAAATAATAACTGTGTAAGAAGAAAACAGTTCAGTAACAACCACTAATGGAAGAGCTGTTTTAGGATTTATGTTACTCTCAAAGTTCTGCCAGAACAATGCTGAAGTCTCAGCAGCAGTATTTAACTTCATGTCTGCAGTCAAACTGTTACCTGTTCTTCCTTAGTGTAGAGCTGAAAACACTGAGCGAGGGTACAAGCCTGCGGCTGATGATGCTGTTGTCTGTGCAGATAAACACTCTCTGCATCAGGAATATACTCCTCCTCCGTGTGTCCGAACAGACTGCAGGAGCATCAAGAATAATTCATTTTGTAACAAACTCATGTAAGGATTGAAATATCTACAGCCAGACCTCATTTTATCAAAGTAACTTCTTCTACTGCAACTAGGTGAGGTTGAAGCTGTTAAATCTTTTGTTCAAAGTCACCAGCGCTGCAGCCCTTAGTGTCGACTCCCATACAAACAGGAAATACATGAAAACCTGAGAGGAGAGCAGCACCGTTAACTTAGTGCCAGCAAGAGAAATTGATCCAGAAAAGTAATGACTTTGATTTGACCAGCAGAGGCATGTTTGTAAGTGATACAACGGAGTACTTGGCTGACACAACAGAAAAACTGCAGACATGTCTGACTGTGTTGGGGGGGGGGGGTTTCGCATAGTGATGTTTGCTTGATTTAAAACTGCAACTGTTTTGTTTCAATCACATCTTTGAGATTAATCACGCTTTTTAAATTATACAAAGAGTAGTGCTTTATATTCAGGGATTAATAAAAGGCTGAATCTTCCATATGGTCTCACCATCTACAGGGAGGAGAGTCAAGGTTGGCTGCACAGCAGGCCAAGTAACAAGCAAAGGCGAGGACCTGCTCCTCAACATGCTAAACTGGCTTTGGGAGCATGGAATGTAACCTCGCTATCAGGAAAGAAGGCGGAGCTTGTGAGTGAGTTTAGATGAAGTTGAGCTCATGTCTTCGCACAGCTCGGTCTCTGAAACCTCACACCTGGAAAACTACTGATTTCTGTCCTGTAGTTTAAATGGTTAAGATTCAGCTTTGCCAGACAGCTTTTTAACAGAAAAGGCAGGTTTTCCTGTTTATTACTGCAAGTGTGGAAAAGGCAGGAACCCTTATTAATATATAAGACTTAACAGGAAAGCATCGCATAGAAAAGGTTGTTCTAACATTTGTGGTAAATCTGAATCAAAGAGAAAAGGCATTAAACCAGGAATAATAAAGTTAATATGATGCAGTTTTGTCTGCAGGATTGTGGGTTTCCCTATCAGGTAATACTGGTTTCATTCAGGAGGCTGAATGTTTATTTTATCATATCATTTTGCTCTATTCATACCATAAGATCATATTACCCCCAGCAGGAGGTTGTTTTCACCAGCTAGTAACTCAGAAAGTTCTAGATGGATTTTAATGACATTTTCAGGAAAGGTATGAAATGGCCCACAGAAGAAGTGAGTAGCTTTTGGAGGTGATCCTGATCATCGTTCGGATCCAGAAATGTTTGAATCTTCATCATTATGAGATAGAAGCTGTTTTTAACTTATCTGCATGTAACGCCACAATAAATGGTCCAAGCACTCAGTAACAAAATACAGGATGAGTTCCCAACAGGTTCTACATGATAGCAAGGAGTGATCTGGATCAAGAATTGATCAGGATTGTTACAAAATTCCAGATACTTTGATCCAGAAAAGACAAAAATAGGAAACCTTCAGAGTTTTTTACCACTACAAGAACAAATGTTATAAACATGAAACAAACACCGAAAGATAGTCGACAAACTGTAGAATCAGAAGTATGTTAATGGATTTGATGTTCCTTCAAAAGTTCTGGAACTCGATCCAGAAGAAAACCACCATTACTGTGAATAACTACTGAACTAATAATGAGATCAATATCAATCCAGTGTTTTCATGGTCAGTGAATCTAATACTGTCGATACAATTAAGGTGAGACTGTTTTGGTGTTGTTCAACTTACTAGTCCTTGGTCTCTTTGTCCCACTCAACTACGATCTTCACATGTGGTGGCCCCCCTTGTCCACAGGACTTGTAGGCTCTGTGGTAAAAACAATTGAAAGTCTCAATTTCGGAGCAAATTACAGGCATTTTAAGATCATGTCAAGTATAAATGGCACTCCAGAAGTTCTAAGTCGCATGTCCAATCTCTCATAAAGGTTATCACATAAGATTAATTATCAGGGCAGGACCTTTCCACAGTTGGGTGACACAGTGGTCGCTCGTCTTGGGGAAGGAGGTAGGTGATACCAACAACGCCAACTACCCGAAGACTGAAAGGTCCAACCTACAAAGACGAGTTAAACAAATCCTTTACACACATTGCTAATAAGTCAGTGATATAGGTTCAATATGTATTCCTAACATTTTATCAATACTATTAATTACTATCAGTATTTGGATCTGTGATAAAATATAAATTGCCAATCACCCTAACAAGTCCTAAAGGGTGTTACATTAGATTAAATGTACATGTTTCTACCTGAATGTAGACCCCAGGCCTCAACAGATGACGCATTTTTTCCAGGATCTCTTTCTGTAGAGCATCCCAGGTCACAGTGCGCTCCATGTACAGTACAAAGGGAAGGCCAAACCTTACACAACATCATGCATAATTATGATGAGCTGCAAATCTCACAAGAACAGGGTAATTATATTGTTTTCATATTAAGTTATGTTAAACATCAAATATTTATAGCCGTACCTTTTCGCCTGGTGGCCTGTACATGCTCTATTACACACCAAAAGGATAATTTTTTCAGGCCCCAGGTTTTTATTGGGTGATCCAGTTACAGGCGTCATGGCTCCCTGCATGAAGGACGGAGTCCTGCTGATTTCTGTCCCATACTTTAAATTGTTATGATTCAGGTTTGCCAGAAGGCTCCCTGAAAGGGAAAAAAAACATGTTGTCCTGTTTCTTGCTGTAAGTATGGAAAATGCAGAAAAAATGTTTAATTACCTCTTTTTGTGCGTAGGTTTTCCAGTTTGAAGGTCTCTGGTGTCTCAAAGGCAAAGATGGAATCACTCTCTTGAATGATGTTAAGATCATCGTCATCATCACAAAATGAACGATGGAAGCCATCGTAGTACATTTCTGTCAAAACAAACTGAAAGAAAAAAAAGCTAATTTAATATTGAACAAAACATCACAGCCATCGTTATAATAAAGGCTTCCAACATACGCGTCCATGGGATTAACGGTCAGGGCATATTTTATTGTGCAACAGG
Source organism: Pachypanchax playfairii (assembly GCA_006937955.1). Taxonomy (NCBI): domain Eukaryota; kingdom Metazoa; phylum Chordata; class Actinopteri; order Cyprinodontiformes; family Aplocheilidae; genus Pachypanchax; species Pachypanchax playfairii. The sequence goes on from SSNP01000054.1 coordinate 226,276, forward strand.
AAAAACGTGACAGAATCAAGTGTTACTATACGACAGCAAGTAGAGCTGGTTTTGTGAAGACTGAGCTGACACTTTGTGCCTGTAATATAGTCTCTCAGTGTCAGACCCTGATAAGAGTCAGGAATAGCACCTGGTCCATGGGGATCTTGGTTTCACGTGACACAGCATCTCTGAGGCGATAGACGGTGCTTTTGAGAGGAACAGCAACTCCGATCCTCATGCAGTGAGAGTACTTCCCCTGGTAGACCACCGTCACATACAGAGGCCTAACAGATAGAAACAAAACACAAAAAGACTCAGTGTGGACTTGTCTTCCATTTTTCTAAATCTCTACAGTTTATTTACATTTGAAACTAATCTGCTTATTTCACTCCTGCACCTTTTCCACCCCCCATCTACACTCACTCCTGCTAAAACAGGTTGCATTCTTCTTTTACAACCACACATACACCTTGACATTTACTTCACACTCTAAACAGGTCAAAACACGTACACAGTGAGTTCGACCTTCAGTAAAATCTGTTAATGTGCTTAAAACTCTAAATACAATGTTTTATTTAAAGGTCTTCTCTAGGAAAAGTACAATAAAAACATGTTAAGTGGTAACAGTTAGTCAGGAACATGTGAAAACCTGTAAGCTGAGAAGCAGAAACTGGTTCCTCCCTGTTTCTGTCTTCAAAGAGCTGCAAAGAAAAACTCACCGAGTGTGTGGCAGAGGGATTGGTAACGAGATACAGAGGAAGGGATCAAAGGTGTTGCTCTGTTTTTGGCAATGTGGACAGGTAAGAGAAGACCTGTAGGGACAATAATAAGTCTGTTAATCTCAGACCAAGTTGTTGTGGTCAGACCCGGACAGGATTAGGCCTACCTATATTGAGCCTGAAACAGTTCCTGTACAAACGAGCCAGCAGAGAGAGGAGGAGATGGCCCCTCGAGGCTTTCATCTTCTTCAATAGGTGGCTGAAAATACACAAACAGCCATTTGAAACTGATTTTTCAGTCATAATTACACTGATCTACCAGATTCATCAGTACTTGATGAGCACAGCTTCCCTCCGTTTGCTTAGAAATTAATTAATATGAAGAAAAACATGAGGATGGAAATCAGGTCCATCTAGTTTAGCCATACTGTAAATATAGTTAATAGGCATGTCACATTAGTGAGCATTTAACAACTGTGAGAAATGCTAATAAATAATCAAAATGAATAGATCTAACTTTGTCTGTGTACTGATGGGCTGTTAATCCCTCTGATGACCCTTTTGTTTCACCTTTATGGCAGGCCTGCTGTTGGGGTTTGTGGTATTCAGATCTTCATGTACTCTGTCCAGCAACCACAGAAGAAACTCTTGAGCATCGTGCTGAGAATTCCCTTTAAACTGTGTGGCATTTTTTGACACAGCATTCTGTAACAAATATGATAAATTATTAATTCTGTCAAAACATATATTATTCAACTCCAAAAGACCCAGAATTAAACACATTTTCTAATATGTGTTATGCAACAGCTTGAGTAGTTTAACATTATTTCTAGTGCTTCCCTGCATTTACTTAATATTCTAGAAACGAATCAAACTCTGTGTGCAATTTTTATTTTTATACTTCTATCTGAGACAAAGTGAAACTTTTTACTTGCTGATCTGATGCATAAAAATACACAGGAAACTATTTGTGTCACATTTTAATGTCATCTGGTCTCACTCTTACCTTAAAGTCCCTGCTGTGTTGGGGTGTATACTCAAATGTCCACAGAGCCCGCACAAGTCCAGACAGTTGCTCGGTCACTTCTCCTTTACCCAGGGGACCTTTCTTCTGCAAAAGCATGCCATTTGTCTTCGGCTTGTCCTCTTCCAACTCCTCACCTTTATAATGCTCCAAAACAAGATACTCAGCAAAGAGTTCGGTGTTACTGAGGCACTGCAGAATTGCATTCATGAAGCAGGTATTTCCATGATTTTTCAGACCTGATACTCCAGGAATTCTCTCTCCTGAGAGGAATCCTGCCAGGTCTCCATCCTCCATGGGAACATCTTTGTTTCCAGATTTAAAAGTGGAAAACCCCCCATCATCTTTGTCGTCCTCGGATTGTACTTCCGATCCAAAGTGGGACAAGGCTGTCAGTGTCTTCAGGACTTTGCTCATAAAAGAGCCCACCGAGCGGACAGAGCCTCGTCTGAACAGCTTCTTGCTGAAGCTCGACTTCTTGTCCTTGGTTGCGACTTTGCAAGACATGATGACTTTCCTTTTCACTCAGCTGCTGAACGACAGCCGGCTGTCTGTCTGCTGCTTCATCTCATACTACTCTGACAGCATTAAGTCTGTAGAAGCCGTTAAGTGTTCGCTCACACTAACCGTAGATGTGAATAACATTTTGGCTGAGTTGTTTTAAAAAAACACACAGCACGGGAACTAAAACGACGTATCCGTTTGCTACTGTGTTGCAAAACATTACTGAGATTAGTTACTTGTTCTTGTTATTTATCGTATTCTTTGTTTTTGGCCCCGCAGCAACGACTCGACAGTTAGGCTGAAGTAAAAACAGCAGCGTTAGCTAAACTAGCCTAGGTTTATGCTAGCTCCAATAACAACACGAGCAACACAAACGCTGACAGTCTTTTCCGATCGTGACTTTTCGGTGCAAAAGAAGCTGATACCCCCCATGATAGACAGACAATGGCGGTCAAAGCAAACCGTGGTAGAAAATCGATTTCCCTTACATTTCATGCACATTTAGAGACACATTCAAAACAGACTGGACAAGATTGATTTTCTTCTTCTACGTTAAATTAGAGTTAATTATCCCAGTTTACAACTAGAATGTCACCACCTACCGGACTGGAGCGGAAGCGACAGTCCAACACAAAAAAACGTGGTTTTGCTTGTTTTATTTTTATTTTCTCATTTATATCGATCATCTACAGCGCAAAATGACTTGAATTGGCAAAAGAGGCATGTTTTTAGGAGAAAGACGGTAAAACATGTTAATGTAAGTGAGATAAGTTCAAGATAAGTACTAACTTTGTGTTTTTTTGGCAAACACAGATGTAATGAAGACAATATTTAGAGTTAGTGCATCACTGATTACTGCAAGTTGCATAAAAGTTCTTGTAATGAGAAGAAAACATTCTTGATACATATATAAAATCAGAATACATCTGATGCATCTGTATTTTTTCTGCTGTGCCTGAAATGCTTCCTTTATATAAACACACACATGTGTATGACAAAATGCTGCATAATAAGACGATTTCACAAGTATAAATTGTGCTTGTTTATTTTTTAACCATTAAACAAATATGAATATGAATATGAACAGAAGTTTCCTTCTAAACTGTTTTGGCTGCACAAAGTCCGGGATTTTCGGCTCCAGCTGTTCTGATGAGACAAACGTAAATATTGCTGTAGTTCTGCTTTAGCAGGATATTGTTAGTGAGTTGAAAAGCTGCAGAGCTAAACAATCATGAAGATTTATCCGACCTGAACTCAACATCATTGATTATATTGAGGGAAACATGATGAGACAGAAGGCCACAGAAGATCTGTAGATACATCTCCAAGTAGTGACTGAGTTCCTTCATGTGCATCTTTGCCTCTCAACAAGTGACTGCTGGAGAAATGCACCTGCTTCCCTGACCCTGTAAATGAAAAGTGGATACAGATAATGACTTACAAAAGGATTTGATAAACTGTAAAGTTATTAATTCTTTTTATATATTTGGTATTTGGTGGGACATCTGACTCCTTTCACATGTTTCAACACAATGAATTACCTGCATGTCAGCAAGTTTAGCAGAAGTCTGTGAACAGCTCTTTTATCCACATCAGGTATGTTTAAGCAGGGAACATGTGAAACATGCAGGACAGTTATACTTGGAGTTGGGCTGGAGTTCAAAAACACTTAAGAACAACATTAAAACACAATATTAAAAAAATATACAAAGGTTTTACAGTTCTTTTTTCTGCCTGAAGGAGGCGCAACATGTCTGGGAAAGAAAAAAAGAGCCTGCATCTTCAAATTCATGATATATATGTTTTTTTAGTTGACATTATAAATTGCAAATGTTTGAAAGTGGACTTTGTGTGTTTTTATGTACTTCACTGTGTCATGGCCAGCCAGTACACGACTTATAGGACAAGAAATTACATTGTTACATAAAAAATAAATCACAGCTTTTTTCAGTTTGTTTTTCAACTAGTTTCCACAACGAGACATAAGCATATTTTCATCTTTTATCAGAGTGCGTTTAGTTTCAGGTATTTTATTTGTACTGCAGAACTGGAAATAATTTGTACCCCGTTTGTTAATACACGTACTGGTACACTGTGAGCTGCACTGCATCATAATCACTCAGGCAACATTCTCACAGCACAAGTCTGTGGACTCAAAGTGTTTTTGTGTTCAGAAATCCATTTTCACTCTGAGTCATCTGGAGTGAAACGAATCAAATTTGAGCCCATTTTAATGAAAAAAAAAAAAAAGATAAAACATGTTAATTTCAACCAATATTGGGCTGCTTTGACCTGATTAATGTGATCAGAAGAAAGTGTTATTTTGTTGTTGTTCATCAGCTTTAACCAAACTCAATGCTTTAGAAGAACACGGTTCTTTAAAGTTGCTTAAAATAAGAATAACTTTTAGAGTAAATGCAATAAAAAATCATTTACGAAAGAAACATCTGTCCATCATAACACACATAGTCAACAGATGTTGTCGAACCTGCAGGAGTTCTTCCTTCTGTTTGAACGTGCGACTCAAAAAGGCATTTTTTTTTGTTTTTGTCCTGCTTATGGCCAGATCCTTCACTTGCTATTTGCCATCAACACTTCAAGTAGTTGGAACCAGCTGAGGAAATTCTCTAATGATGTGTCCATGGAAACAAGGCAAGCGGTCACATGTGTCTTATCACTCAACACAGGAAAAGCCTCCTGCTTTATCTGGCTTGAGATTTTATTATGATACCAAGACGTTTCAAGGAAAGAGAAGTCTATCTTTTTATTTCTTCTCATTAGAGCATGTGATGAAGTCTTTTATAACATTTTCTAGATTCAGGATTTTAAGGCTTTGATTGACTCTTTGCATTATTCACGCCCATTCACATCTCCACGGGCACACAGTGATTAAAAAAAAACCTCCCTCATTAGTATTTTAGTGGGAAAAGCAAAAAGATTGTCTTTATACATAAACAACTCAGACCCAATTATCCACCTAAGGATCAAGTAATCATTAGTGATGTCTTTGGGCAGAGAAACAGTCAGTAAGGGATTAATTTTGAATGCAGCACAACGCTTTTATGTCCACATTTCAGTGTCCATGTGTTGTAAAAGCTGAGAAATATCTCTATAACTCACTTTTTTATATATGAGTTTACAGCAGAGTTTTTAAATACCACAATCTTTTATTTTCCTAAAACAAACTAATTTCCAGTTACTGTAAGTCGGACCTTAAAAACAAATTCCACTCACTTTGGGAGGTTTAAATTATTCCTAACAATTTAAATCACTCAGGTCTTTGAAATGAGGTTTAGGTTTGTGCAGGATACAGGGTGATGCATTCATGCACCTGCAAACAGATATTTAATAATCTCATGTCTATTTAAAGCCTTCATGCCTTTACATTCATGTACACTGGGGAAAAAAATCAGTTGAATTTACTTGATTTATTGTCCTACATGATCCAAATAGGTTCAACTGACATGATGTTTCTCTTTATTTCTGTTAATTATTATTTACCAAACTAAAATATTTCATTCATATTCGACTCATTAAAGATTCATGTTGATGTAACATATTTGTCAGTTACTGTAAAACCAGTTTATTGTGTGATGCGAAATTTTGTTTATCATGACAAGACTTTCGATTGACATTTCGCCGGCCCCTCCCCCAAAACGGCTATTGTCCAATCACACATAACTATTATTATGCGAGTAGCAACACTGACTCCAAGCAGGACAGTCCCATGAGAGACTCTTCTAAAACTTGTTTTACTGATATGTGAAAAGCATTCAAAGCTGTTGCAAACGGTAACAAACCTTCTAGATCTTTTGATTTTTTCTTATCTATTAAACCTTTGCAGAGGAAAAAAAAAAAGATGTTTACCTCTGCTACTTTTTCAAAGTCGACTCAGAACAGAAAACAGCTACAAATATTTTCCATCACAGACTAATAAATAAAATGAAGTCGATTTACTTTGAAGTTATTAGAAAACAATAAAAGGAGGACCAAGAGAAATGTAAAGTTTCAGTCCCTGGCCCTTTTTTTAAAGCTGTTTGTGTTTTAGAGAAAGTCTTTTTTAACATTTACAAGTTAAACTGGAGGTCAGTAGGTAAGAGAAGGTTTGTGTCATGCAGCAATCTAAATAGCAAAGCAAAAGCTACTGCATTCAGATCTTATAACACCATGATGCCTTCAAGGACACTTCCAGAGTCTCCTGGTTCATGGAGCTTGTTCATAACGAACATACATTCCAACAGTTGTGTCATTAGTCTTCTTGTTGATCTTCATTTGCACTCTGAAAAACAAACCAGTTTATGCAGCTATGATCATACACTCTGCTGTTGTCACCATAATGCCTTGGATCATTATATTGGAAGCTGACTATATTTACTTGACTTACAATTGACAAACAAAATAAAATGAAAAACATGACTAATTTGTTTCCAACTGGAGGCAGTTGCCAAGTGAATCATGGGTAGTTAAAGAAAAGATCCTTAGCTACATTAAGGTTTTATCAGCAGAGGAACAATCGAGGGTTTGATTGTAGAATCATGGACTTTTATGTCTCTGTGCAGAATATAATCATTGTGTCCAACTAAAAGCAAAAACCACAAACAGAGGAGTGATTGGATGACTGTTTTTATACATGCAACAGTTTGGTGGAATCAAATGAAATAAACCATTTTTTTCCAGAAGCAAATTAAGCCTGTCAGAGTCAAATGCTCAAATTTAGTTGACAGTAAAATGAATCAAATATAAAATGTTTTGTTGCAATAATAAATACACGCTGCCTTGTTTGTGTTTGTTGTTCTTTCTGTTAGATATATAAACTCTGTGACCTCCTTCTTCATGTTTTTGTTATATATATATTTCTTGTTGTTTTCGTTTTAATTTAACACATTAAAGGAAAAACCCATGAACTGATTGTGATTGACAGCTGAACTTGCTCGCTTCGCTGCGGAGAAGCTTTTTCTAGGCGACATCCCTCAGCAACAGTCAAATGATGCCTTCAGGTGCACTCCGTTAACTCTATTTTCAAAATTTACCAGTGATATGGGTGATAAAAACATTTAGAAGAGATGTATATCCATGGGAAATTAAATATATCAACAGTTATAGCAAAGACCTTCTTGCAGTTAATTTGATAAAATTAAACTTACAACTGTATTGAAAAGCATAAAGTGGGATTTGTTCATTTTATTCTATATATATTAAGATAAAAACAATTTAAAAAATCAAAAAATGATCTCTCCTTTTTGTTAAAAAAATTTAGGTAAAAAGCTACAACATTGCAAAAGTAAAAGAAAGTACCTGCTCAAACAAACTGCTAACCTGTTCTGAAGCCAGTATGTGAACAGGAAAAAAATATGATACATGTGATAATCTTATTTTGAAGTAATACTTCACTATAAACCCAACACAGGATTTAACACAGTTTCTCCAGTGATCCATCTGTTAAACTCCTGAAGTTTATACACAACATGACAGTCATCGGCCTCATCAGGGACGGAGACAAGTCTGCTTACAAGCAGGAAGTGGAACAGCTGATCCTCTTGTGCAGTCAGAACCAGTCTCCATCTGCAGAGTGGATCACTGGTGCTAATTTGCCCTCCACCCAGAATTTGGACTCCACCATACAGGACCTGGACTTCTCTAGAATGAGGAAAAGGTCAAGCAGCATCATCAGGGACCTTTTCATCCAGGATCTTACTTCTTCTCTTCCCCAGCACGGCGCTATAAGTGTACACCAAAACCACAAGACACAAAAAAAACATTTTTTTCCCGCCGGTCATCACCATGTTGAAAAAACATGTTTAACACCTTAATGAAGAAATAACCTCTTCTATCATAAAAATAAAGATATCTACCTGTACTATACTACCTGACTTCAAACCACCAATGAGACCAACGGACGATGCTGCTAATATGTCTCGTATCTCGTGTGTTTTTATGTCTATCACTGTCTCTTTATCTTTATTTATATATGTCTGCAAGTTAAAAATAGAAAAGTGGAAAAAAATTTCTTGTATGTGTAACATATTTGGCCAAATAAACCGGATTCAGATTTATCAGCGTGATAGCAATATTACCGACAGAATTCAGGAACAGTGAAGTAGCTCCGTGCTTCCTGTGACCATATTTGGGTGCGTGTCGGGGGAGCGGCGGGGAAGCATTTGGAGGGTCTAATATGAGCTTTTGTCTGTCGTCTGTGTTAAGTAAAAGATCCGAACGTTGTTTTGTCATAAGTTGACTGCGTCACGTTCACAGCAAGAAGCGACGTCCTGCTGCAGAGATCAGAGCAACTCTCACACACGCAGCAGCAAAAAAAACAAAAACATTTCACACTGGAAAACTGTCTGGAGTCGCAGGTAAGATGGATTTTGACGTTTAACAGCATGAACAAAAATGTATGTAGTGTAATTCAAGCAAAAACATTCTAAATATATAGTTCTGATGTTTATATTTTAGTTGCAATGGAGAATGAGTGGCTGGCGCACCTGTTGATGTGAATCTCTTGGAGTTGAAAATAATGCCAATTAAGCCTTTTGGATCATGGCGTGTTGATGCACGGATGGAAATGAGGAAAGTGAGGATGAGAAACGACGATGTTTATTAGGGTTTATAATGGGGAGCAGCAGAGGAACACACGGTGGGGGGGAAGACATGAAAATGCTGTACTATATATGTTCAATATGGCCAGAAGTTTCCTCTCTCTTCAACGCGCAGATCTTACACAAGACAGTAGGAACCTGACCAGCGGGTCAGAACTGGCACAGATTCATAAACAAAAACATTTCAGCTTTGTTTTAACATACATCTGACAGAAAATCAACATCACTGGTAGATTTGGCTGCACGATGGTATAATTCAAATAATTAATTCTATATTTTTGGGGACATTCAGGTAAGTGGTTGGCAGAAATAATTCCATGAAAAAAAAAGAACTGGGTTAATGGCATTTTTTTTTTTGCTTGTCCTGGTTTAAAAACATCTTGATTTCACTCTTTGATTCATTTGTTGGCTCATTTTGGAAACAGTGCTCTGGAGAAGCCTGTGGGGGTCTGTCTCACCCCTCTCTCTCTCTCTCTTTCTCTCTCTCTCTGTCACACACACACACACACACACTCGCACAAACACACACACAGCATCTCTGCTCAAACTGTCTTTTACCCTAGTGACAGCCACAGCAATCCAGTGCTTTTAATTTACCTGTGCCGTCTAAACTGACAGTAATTATATGTTCTGCTGATTAAAAGGGCCAATAAAAAGAATTAAGTTCAGTTTTTCATCAACTAAATTAAACCTTATAAAAAATGAAAACAAGTTCTGGTCTGTACAGAACATAATTATCATGAACGTCTGTATTTATTGAAGCAATTCATCCACGACTTGCGTTTTTTTTTTTGTTGTTGTTATTGTTGCTTTCCATCTAATTTCTGATGCAGGTCACAGCCTCACTTAAGGCTAATCATTAAGTGCTCACTAGTCATTAATTAATCATTACTTTATAGAGCAAAGCTGTGGTCTTTACTCAGGCAGGGAATAAAAACATCTCAAAAAATCTTCATGCTCTGAAGCTTATAGTAAAAACAGCACAGATGAGCTGCTGTGTTCAGAGGAACAACTGAAATTCTAACCTGTTGAACAGTTTGTGTGACTTCAGAGCAGTTTTTGGTGTTTTTTTTTTTAAACTATTGAAAAAGCTTTAATGCTTTTACAGAAAAAAAAAACTCTAGGGCTGCTATTTTTTTTATTTTTTATTTTTTTTACAGCAGAGGTTCTTCTGGAGTGTTATCAGGGTGACAAAGGATTTATTCTCTGCGTGATAATAAGCAGGAATTTGTGCGATTGAACAAGTTTTACATTTTTTTTTCTCTTTTTTTTTTGTGAAACTGTCAGTGATTTTTGCTGCTTGGCTGTGCTGCAAACTCTGCGTACAAAAGCGTTCAATCATCAGTTCTCTGGCTGTTCTGTGGTGATCAATTCTGAAGCCGAAGTGCCTGTCATGTGTCTGAACAATATAAGCAGAAGTGTGTTTTTAGCTGTATTATAGATTAAGTGTTATCCACACATATATAGATCACAATGGTGTCGGCATATTTTTACATCTATCCATCACTCACCTTGGAAGACTCTTTAATGATTTGACTCAGACCTGACAGTTTGATCCATTTAGCCCATGTGTCCCGAAGGGCCTGCTGTATAATAACATTAATGGTCACTGGTAAAGGCTCTTTGTTCTGTCTTAAAGCTCATCAGGAAACATCAGCAACACTACAGGATAATCTTCTCAGGGTTATGATATGATTTCAATGTGAATGCCTCCCGGCTGCTGGGCTACAAAAGGTTCAGAGAAAACTGGAGGTCTTAATTGAAAATCTCGTTACATGAACTGCCTACATCCTTATAAAATTATGCCACTATGTGCTTTCATTGTAAACTTATGAGGAATGTAATATATTAAATGCCCAGATGTTATTGATTTTGAATTATGAAAACCCACATGAGGGCATGTGTTTGTTTGAGGCTGCGATTAATCAACAACCAGTGGAAACCTTAATAAATTGTTGATTTATTCCCTTCCTGCCGTTTGGTTTAGGGGGAAACGCTGCATGGGAAAGGAAATTCATGTCAACCATAATCACGTTTGAATTCGTTTTCTCGTTCTGAAATATTCTCGAGACTGATTGGGATTATTAAGACTGACAGTGACAGATTAGGAAGCGATGCAGGTGAGGGTGTTTTTTATTTCCTTGCCTGCAGGAGCATGTTTAGACTGTTAAATCTGCCATTATGACCTGTGTGTATAGGTGAGCACATTCTAACATCAGGGGTGGGGTTTTTTTCAGCCTTGGTAGAATTTACCTGTATTTACCAGCTTCTTTCCGTCCTCTGTTACCATAGAGACACTTCATCCCTATCAGCAAGCCGACTATGGCTACAGGGCTCATTGGCTCTCACAGGAGTGACACTGGTAAGCAAGCGTCTCACTGGCATGGCTTTAACGCCAACGTAGCGAGAAAGGCATTTACTTAGCTTTGACAGTGTTTCCTTTGCAGCCCGTGCCCCAGCGATGGCTGCACGTCGCCCCGTTTTGTCACTATGAGTTGACGACCGAGGCTGCGTGAAATCCAGCTGGGAGAAATACACCCCTGTAATTGAAATGAGTTCACCTGGGAGACAGCTGCTCTGCGGTGCCTGTTAGCTGTCACAATCCATGCTCACTAGCTCGCATGTGTGCTGATGGAAATGATAGAACCCCCTGCGCAAGTATTATTCAGCCGGTGACACCTTTTATTTAAGTTGGGAAACCCTTTTTAAAATCATTGTTCCAGTCATCTTTATCAGACATGCCTAAGGTGTTGCAGATGCATGGCCTTTAACGTTGTCATGAAGAGAGCGTAACAGTGATGAAAGGAAGTGGCACGATGGAGCATGAAACATTGAACAGTTGTTCACCTGCAGTGGCAAAATCCACATAAAAATAGCTGCAACACAGCTTGAAGGTGGAGGCGCTCGCTCCTGTGGGAGACTTTAAAGCCTACCAGCTCACATTTCCACCACTAATTGTTAACTTGGTCATTAATATGTGTGAATTTGTGTGTGAAGGTGTTTTAATGTTATCATCTCAAGTGAGACTTTCTAATTAGATAATCTAAACTGTTTATTAGTTAGTGGAGCTGGACACTGCTTTTATTTTATTTTAACACCACATTTAGTAAACTGAGTGCACGCAAACTTATTTTGCTTGCTTTTGTGCTGAATAAATTTACACATTCGTTTGTGTGTAGAAAATAAGAAAGAATATAGATTTAACACTAGCATAGCAGTTCATATAACTGAAAGTGGACTTGAGCTCCCCTTAAAATATATTTTGTGGGTTTTTATAAGGTTTTTATAATAATGTTTTCCATTTTAGTGATTTTTCCATTTGTGTGTCATAGATTCAGTTTAAAATCAATAAAGTCCAATAAAATTCTTCCTCACTCTTAAAATCTTGCCATATTGTCTTATTAAAGTGTTTATAATGCTGCTTCTGTGGAATTATTTCACATAGCAGTAATAAAAACCTAGAAATGCACTGCAAAAAACAACTAATAATCTATGTTTTAGAGGTCATCAAAAAATTCAGAAAACATATTTTCGGGTTATTTTTTGTTGTGGTTTAGTGAGTCGAGCTTTATTGAGTGTGATCTTTGACTCAAAGGCAGGAGGAGGTGGATAAAAAACACAGAAAACAACAATAAGCCAAAAGCAATAAAAAGTTCTTTTAAAAAAAAAAAAATCACAAGTCATGTTTGTAAAACAGCTCGTGTCTCATAAGAAACAGCCAAACTTCATTCGAACGTGGAGTTGAAATGAAAACGGTTTTTATTTAATCTTATTTTATGTTTGCAATCTAAATATGCAAATAAAAAACTTAATTATTAGGAAGAATTAACAATAAGAGTCTTATTCTCTGTTAAGATTGATCCAAATTATTAATCTCATTGTATGTGTTACAGCTGGTTCCTGTGACACAACAAGCTGAGGCTTTTTTTTATCTTGTTGCTAAATTTGAAAAAAACTGAAAAAAATTTGATTTGTTAAACAGAAATAACAAATTTTGCAAACCAGGAAGAATTTGATCCTTTAGATCAGGAATTTAAATGTTACATTTCTTTCAGTGATAAAAACTATTTCTGTCCACAGTTTGTTCTGCTAACTTGTCGTAAAGTTTTGGTCATAATGACTCGTACAAATGGCTATAAACATTTCCCATGGCCTCCTTGACGCAGCCTTATGACAGCTCCGTGTCTGTGGTCTGTTGTGATGTTTGTGGCCTGGTTGAAGGTCTAAGATTTTCTACAAATGTGTCAGGAAAACTCCCTTCGTAGGAATGCCGGGCGACCATGATGATTATTTAGTTTTTATCTGCTTTATTATTTACTTCTAAAACTATAGAGAGCTGTATGTTTATATAAGGACATAAAATAGACCACGATAAAAAAAGCTGTTGTTTCCAGAAAATTACACTTCTCACTTTTCACGATGTGTGAGGCGACACGAAACAGCTCATCAAATGTGTTACGGTTCCTTCTGACTTGCGACCCAGCTCATGGAACTGAATCCAGTTCTAGCTGTGGAGGTGCTGCATCTGGATCAATCCTGCACCCACCAGCTCCTCTCCAGGTCCTCAAAAGCTACAGCTACAGCTGGTACATCTTCTCCGTCCTGCAGCTGCAGATGAAGAAGGTGCAGCTGGAGTCTCTCTGCATTATTGTTATCTCGAAAATTTCCACACATTTCTGAGCAGATGTGAAGATCAATGCACAGAATTTGAGCTGCACATAACGTGTCGTTCGTGCATCTTTCGACAAAGGCTGTTCTAAGATGGTTGTCAGTAGACCAGAGGAAGGTTCCAACACACCTGTATGAAGAGAGCAAGAACTCTGCGGTTGGCGTATGACAGAAAATCACCTCATATTCTCAAGAATTAATCAAGTTACTCATGTGGGAGCCGTAACAACTTCCTGTAGGAAACAGAGCCGCCTCCACGAATGTTCATGAACTCCAGATTTTGTAGGAAACTGGAGATTCGTGCGAACGGATCATTGTAACCAGGGCTTTACTTTTTATACATGGATCACATACCACATGACTGGTGCATGTTCAGTTAAATCCGTCCGTTTTCTATACCTGCTTATTGATTTGCTGCTGGTGTTTGATGCTGCATTATACGTGTCTGATAATTCAGTTTCAAAGCTAATTTTCTTCACTAGCCAGTTTTCTTCTCTTAACCTTATGTCTGCAGCTGTAAGGTGCCAATCTGAGACCTTACAAAAATAAATTAATAATTCGAAAGCTGCTATTATAAAATAACCACTTTCTCCTTTTGGTGGATTGGAAATGACACATTGATGTTATTGATATCTGTTAGCAGGGAAGCACTGACAGTGCACCCTCCAAGTGGATTATTGTACAGATGTCAAGCCGCTAGAGCAACAACAGACTGTTCTTTGGCTCAATCAGCGATGCAACTTGTACCATAAATGTCTGATTTATTCCAAGTTGGACAGCTGAGCGCGTTCTGTTCTCTGTGACGTTAGCCCAGAGATCTGAATTACTGCACTCAAACGGGCCAACATGTTTCATTTACTGCATCCATTTGGTGCAAGCACTATAATTTTTAACAGGCTTTCTTCAGTAATGCCATTCAGGAAAAAAAAAAAAAAGGGAGAAAAAAAATTAATCATCGTGGCCTGTAATATGGGCCACATCAACAGAGACTCACTTCCTTCAAGCTAATTATTCTCTCTCACAGTTGGCTAATAACAGAGACTATTGTGTCTCCTGCTGGTGGAAAAATCACAACCAATGGGACGTTGCATCTTTTTTCTCAAAGATGCGCCGACATCAGCTGTCATCTGTTGAATAGGAGTATCTAACTGTCTCAGTGTGACTGACTGTCTTCTCTATCAATCAAACTCAGTCTCTGTTGTGTCTTCTTTTTTTAGTTTACCATCTCTTCTTCTCTTTCTGACATTCACCACTGTTTCACAGAAGACGTGGAGTCTTTATACCAACTTCCCGCTGCCATTAAAATGGAGTAAAACGAACAGACAGGAACAGATGTGTTATTAACAACATTTGGTTTGATAATGAGCTTCACTGTCTCGCTCATTTTCTTGGCAGATGTGTGAACCTTCGTTTAAGTGTTTTGCAGCATGAGGGAATGACATTTATAAGATTAAAGACCTGCAATCAGATCATTGTGAAGCTTTCACTTGAAATGCAAAAGGAAACGTAAACAACACTTTCAACAGCAGTGTGTGCACTCAGAAGATCATAAATTCAGTTTGCTCCACTGCTTATTGTTTTGCTAACTTTAACAATAAATCCCTGATATTTATAGACACCCAACCTTCTGTTAGGAATAAAAGGATTAACTTTTAATAAAATGTGCACTTCCATAATGAAGGTCCTGGACTTAAATCTTACAAAAAAGGTCAGAAAGCGGCAATGCAGTTAGAATAATATTCCCCATCAGTCATACGGCTCTTATAGTTCCGCTCAGGCTGCAAATTTGTGATTAAAAGCCGCAATGACTTGATGCTGCTCAATAACAATGCAAGTTTCAGTTTATGCATTTTTTTTTCTGCAGTAAAAATAAAAGCAAAAACAACCCCAATATGTGCACTTTCATTAAAACATCTCCATGCAGAATAGATTTTCTTGTTCTTTACTTCATCCTCTCTGGAGAATGAGGTCAGTGCTCGACACTGTAATGAGTTTACATGATTCGGTTATACTTAGAAGACTCAGTGAAGCCAAAATGAGAATTCACTTTATGACAAGTGGTTCTGCGAACGACCTACTCAGTCTCAGAGAATTGCTTAGCAACACTGCGTCAATCTCTCATAGGTCACCAGGTAGCATTACGTTGCAGTCACGATAACACAAGAATAACCACATTTATGTGTTTGAAGAATTAATGAAAAAACAACTTTTCCATATGTTGACGTTTAAGAAAGAAAAGCAATGATGGGAATTTGTTTTATTATCCGCTTGTTACACACGTACACGGCGACTTGAGCTTTTTTTATCTAATCACTGTCACTGTTTCTTTACTTGGTTTTTATTTAAAAACAGGTTTATTGGAAGCCTCAAGAAATTTACTTCAAATTTTTAATAAATTGTGAAAAATTCCAGGTAGATTAAAAAAAGGGTTCCAGTGAAAGCCCAGCTTGGTATAAAACACTTATCAAAACCCTTTAAATGTCATAAATTTAAACCTTTAACTGTATGTAACTGGTCACAGGAGAAGAACGTGGAAGTTTAAGCTGAAAACAAAATAAGCTCCATGAATGGCCAGATACAGTGTACGTTTTAAGTCCCGCCTCCACCATTTAAACCTCTCAGACTTCCTGTAGAATCATTTTACTCTTCAGCTGTAAACTTGAATTCTTGTTTTTTAATATGTATATTTGTTAGTCCCACGTCTTAGACAGACTTTATGTATAATCCTAGAGTTGTCTGATTAAACAATTAACAGTTATATAATAATATGTACTGTTTTTCAAATATGCTGTAGTTATTATGGTGTACATACAACTAGCTAATTGAACATTTTGTCCAAGCAGATATGCTATCATGCAGTTTTCAACTTGTATTTTATTTTTTCACTGTGTTTCTTTTGATCAGTGACTGCAGTATTGCTGAAATGCACTATACAATAATCCCTCTGAGCTCTGTAAGCTTTCTTGATTTGTTTATTTGTACAAACATCTGTCTCAGATCTCAAGGTGTTTCCACTTAATTCTGGAGGTATAACATTCCACTGTTAATGTAATTAGAACACACAGACAAACAAAAACACACAGTAGAGGGAAGAAATGTTGTCTGTATGTCCTCCAGCAGTCTGAGCATATTGCAGCATAACTAAAGGGATGGATCAGAATAACCTAAGCTAACACTGACTGTAGGATTGAGCAAAAAGGAACGTTTTCAGGGTGTCTGCCTCATGGATTAAAAGTGTAATCTGGTTCCATTGGAAGGGAGTCTGATGACTGAAAGCTCTGCCTCCCATTAGAAACTCTAGGAACCAGAAGCAGACCTGCAGTCTGAGAACAAAGTTCTCTGTTAGGAACATATGGAACAATAAGATATTCAATATACAATTCAGTTCAGAGCTTTATATGTGTGAAGTGAAATTGTAAATATTTACTTGTGTTTTTTGTGTCAGTGAAACATCATGACTACACTGCTGGACTTAAAGAGTAGTGTGCTGAGGCAGGTTCAGAGGAGCCAATCACTGAGAAGCAGGCGAGAGCCTCCTCCCACCGCCAGCAGCCCCCTCACACACCATCCAGCACCTTTACCTCGCAGGTGAGTCACAGACACTTTTTTTACCTGACTTTACATACTCTCTAATGACTGTGCTGAAATTTTTTTTCTTTTTTATGGATAACATTTTTTATGAATCTGAAGGAAATGTGGTTCATTTAATTTTATGGACAGTGGGGTACATTTTCTGCGAATACTGTAGATTTTTTTTAATTTAATTATTTTTTGAGAAATCTGTTCATATATTACGCAGTGGTAAAAAGTAAATGTTACACATCATCTCTCTATCAGGTTCTGAATCAACCTTGAAATACTTACACCTAATAGGAACAGAAACACTTGACCTATTATACAGTTTACAGACACTAAGTAAAAAATTAAAAGAATCAGACTTTTGAAACGGAGTCTCTTTTTAATCGTTCAGCTGTTTAGGATCATGGTTCTGTTTTCTAACCCAGGCTGTTCCTGTCAAAGATATTCCCCCATGTTTTACTTCATAATGTGTTGATAAAAATGAGTTCATATGAATCAATAACTGCTAGACCAAATCATAAACCCCCCACCACCGTGTTTAATAGTTGTTTAGGTGTGTCTTCATTTCCCATGTCTGTTTGTTGCCAAATTGTAGTTGTGCATGATGGGTATTATGTAGCTTTAGTTTTTTTCTTGAAACAGATAATATGAGACTTCTAACATCTGATGTTTAGCTTGAACTTCCTGAAAATCTACACCTGGGAAAGTTGGCACCTGTCTCAATTCTTTTCTACTAGTTAATCCTATTAGTCATTGTAGAATTGGATTCCAATTTATTTTGAAATATTGTAAACTCCTCCCAAATTGATCATGTTTTTTTTTTGTCTAAGATATTTGTATATTATCTGTTTATGGTTTACACCGACAAATCTCCAACAATTTTGTAGCTTTTTTTGTTGCTCTTTTGTGTGACAGATACTGGATTTTCAGAACCCGGTTGCAACTTTCCTGCTTAAATCCTATGGAACAGTAGTGCATAAATCATCATTTTGTGTTTTGGCTCAGTTTTTTTTTTTTTTGTATTACATGTCATATACTGCTATTTTTCTAACTTAAAGTTTGTTTATAACAAAATATTACTTTAATCATGTCCTGAAGCTTTAAAGGAAGTATATTGCTTTGATGATCCTTAACATTTTTGGATATAAAATGTTGTTAAATTGCTGTAACACAACACTTCTGCTTGAGTTTCTTGTTTAAAGAGCCTGTAAAAAAAAAAAGATATTACTTTTCCTAAAAGATAGAAGGTACTTGGAGTTATTACTTCCTTGATTGTTGCCATTTAGGATAAATAATAGCTTTAGTAATGAAGGTCTGTTTTTAGAAAATTAAAGTGCCGTCAAGGCAGCTGGAAAGATAATGACATTTTCTTTGAAAACAGAAGCACAAGCTCTGAAGCAATAACCCCTGTTTGCTATTAATTTGTTTTCAACTGGCCGTCCTGCTGAAGCTACGGGTCATGATTTCTTACGACAAGGTGAAAAATTCATTTCATTTATACTTGAGTTGTGGTTTATCCTGAGAAGGCCATTAGAAACTGCTGTTTTTCCAATCACACATAAAACCACACTGTTTCATGCACAGGCAGGTGCTGATGGGATGACGAATGCTGTTTCCCTGAACAGCGTTTTAAATTACTTGGTTTTGATGTCCAGATATTTGCTGTTTTCATTTGGGTGACAAAGTTGACATAAACCCAAAGACGTGTTTGGTTCTGATGCTTTTATTTGTGAAGTAGTTTAAATACTGAAGTTTTGTATTCCCGCAGATTACTAATTGATAGTTTTAGAGTCAGATTTGTTCCACTTCCAAAAATAAACAGGAAATACGGTCGTTTCTCATGGACGAATCATACTTGGTCTTTCCAGAGATATTTTTGTAATTAATGTCAACTTACATCACTGCTGGTCTGATGATCCACCCTACTAAGAACCTTTGTTGCCTCTAACCTTTGTTACATGTCAATAAAGGTCCAGTTTTATATCTGAATTGCTGCCAATCTGTCTGACATCTAGAATCATTACATGTACAGCCATGAGCACCGTATAAGAATAATCAATTAGCCAATCAGTGCTACCTTCATGACTAATCACGTTGTATAAGTGTTTTATAGTGTTGTTAAACTCTGCTTTTAAAGCAGTGATTGTCAGCTGTCTGTGTCAGGGTCAAATCCTGCCTATAGGCTCATTAGATAGAAATAATACACAAGTTACACACAGTGTGATACAGAAATTACTTACAGGAGTTGAAGGTTGAATATGGAACACCAAGACCACAGTGCGTTTTGAGTTTACACAGTGTGTATTGCAAGTCTCCTTTGTAGAGTGTATACCCGTACATGCTCTTTCTCAGTCAGAGTACTCACTCGTCTTATTAGCTCTTGTTTATTTCAGAATGTATCAATGTAAACTTATGAAACGTGCATATAGCCTAAGCTCTTCATAGGGAGTGTAAATTTATGGTAATGTCATTTTGTGTTATTGGGTAGCTTAGTGCTACGCTGATAAAAAAACAGAAATCTTAAGTTAAATTCTCACATAGAACATCTTTTTATACCATTCTCAGCTAAGATCTCTGCAATTTTATAACTTTTAGACCAAATTTAATTGGATCTTTACATAGGCATCTACTCAAATGCTTCATGAGCTCTGCTTGGGAACTGTTATGATATGCTAATTCACTGATATGCTAATTCACTGTAAGAAAAGAATAAAATGCTGCACTAGTGTGTACGAGCTTCAGTTAATAAGCTCAAATGAGTTGCCCAAAGCTTACAGTTAACGGCATCAATTAGCCGAACAGTGATCAAGAGTGGAATCAGCCAGTTGGTAACATTTCTGTGAGGTTATTTTGTACTGGAAGCATGAGTTCAGAGTAGATGTGTTAAAGGTGCAGTATGTAAGAATGGGACATCGTTGTCAAATCTGAGTTTAGCAGTTTATGTAAAAAAAAAAAACATCTGCTCTGTGCTACTCACCCCCTCCTCTCCCTGATTTTTCTGTTGAGTTGCCAGTTTTAATGTTGATCCTTGTTGTGGTTATTTCTTAAGTATTAAACTGTAATATGAATTATTTTCTATAAAAAAAAAAACCTCAGGAAACACTTATTAACAGACCTTTCAATCTGTCTGTATCAAAATTCGGCTGGTTATGGCTCCTTCCGTGAAGCAGCTCGTTCATATTCATTATTTGAATTTGCTGGAATCTGATTGGCTAACAAACTAGCCTATGAGAGCAAAGAATACTGTTTCCTGCCCCACTGCGCATGGTAACATCAGACGTTCTCTCTTCCTGTTTGCTACGTCTTATGCTACAGCTTTTAGCCAGCAGCATGCTAGGCGTGGTTTCAACTGCGGAAGCTGCCGAATACTAACAAACAAAGGAATTGTGATGAAACAGATACAGGCCGTTCAAACTCGGGAGAACTCGGGTGTTATCACCACCTGCGTAGTTTGAGAGATTAAAACTGAAAGAGAAGTTGTTGACCTGTTTTCACACCCACTATGAAGGTAAGAACACCTGTGGAGCTAAAATATTCAACAGAAACCTCAGAAAAACCATTTTAATAGAAGGGCCTCTTTAACATTTTAATCCAAATTCAGTGATTCACAAGTAAAGTTTCAACAAAGATATATTTATCTTTATTTATATATATATATATAGCTTGATCCACTTCTTTTACTCAGCACACATTAGCCAGTACGGCTCAGACTGTGAACAGAGCAGCAAATTGGGTTTTATTATCGCAGATTTTCAAAATCTATAGACAGAAAAAATAAAAGAAATTGACCTCAGTGGAATTACAAACATCAGTTTTCATTTTGTCTGAATACCGTTTTGTTTCTCTTATGTTAATTTCCTTTATTTAAGCATGTATCATGTTAAGTTCTACATACATGCATATACAAATGGCAGATGTTTTTATTTTTACATGTGATAGCTTTCAGGTGAAAGAAGTCATGTGATATTTTTTTCTGTCTCATTTTAAGCTTCATCTGAAGCCAAAAGTGATTGTATGAACCTGAGGTTTCTATAGCAACCTAAACACAGGCTGCTGTCATGATGTGAACTTATACTTGTAATGACAACTACGTCTATTTTTAACATTGAAGAATATCGTAAACATTATATTGTGTACTGATTGGTGCTGGTTTTTACACATCCTTTTTTTTTTTAACAATTTGCTGCAGTGTCGTCGTACTTTAATTACTTTTTTATGCAAGTCAAATCTTCTCATGCGCTCTTCATTAGAGACTGATCTGAACTGACAGTATCTCACCTTTCTGTCATTTGCCTCGCCAGCTTCCTGGTGGTGCTGCCTTCCCACTGAGCCTCGGTGTGAGTGCTCATCATTATGTGCAGGCTGTTGATCTTTGTTATCCATTCAGACTGCTGCTGACCTGCCTGCACTCTCACTCTAATTGAGAATTTGCAAATGAGGTCTGGTAGATTTGGGGCTTCTCTGTCCACAGCTGATGACCCAGTGTTACAGTCAGCTGTCAGAACTGAAGCTCTCCAAGCAGACGCTGGCACATTGAAGGTGAACCATTTAATTCAGTGGAGCAAATAATTGGCTTTACCTCTTTGTGAGCTGATTGTTAAAGCTCTGGAACAGAGAGGAGCTTTACCAGCATTACAGCAATGTAAATGTGTGTTTCTGCTGGTTGTTGTTTGCACTCAGATCTTATTCCGCAATGATGAACCTAAATGTTTCACACTTCATTCCACAATGTTGTTAAAACTGAAACTGGCTTCAGTGTCTGTCATTTCTCCGACTCTTTGTTGTCACTATAATTAGCATCTTATTTACTTGTAATGCGGACTGAGTCAAACAAATCATGAAGGATTAAGGAGAAATCCCAAATGTGCTTACGCATGAATTTTCTTCAAAGGAAACAAATGTATTTAGTGAAATCAAAACCAAAAATAGGCACATTTGGGATAATATTTTTTCTAATTTTGCCTCAAAGCTTGTTTCTTATTTCAGGTTTATTTTATTATTACTATATTTTATTTATTTTTAAAACTGGTCACAAACAGTGAAAAGTAATGTAAGTATAAAACCAATACTAGTTAGATGAACTTTATTTATATGAAACAGTTCAGTTTAATTTTAATTACATCATGTAGATTATTACTTATAATAACCATATAGGTTTTTTGTTACCTAATTTTTAAAATCTAATTTATTGGATTATAAATAATTTTGTTTCTGTTTAAATCAGCATTTTTACTGTTCAGATAAATCTTAGAAAAATAATGGAATTATAAAAATGTATTTGTCTCACTGTATATTTAGATGTTTAGGGCAGATGTATTCTTCTTCTGCAACACATTTAGTATTAAAACTATTATGTTAATTATTACAGAAAAAAGCCCAGATCCATCCATCCATCCATCCATCCATCCATCCATCCATCCATCCATCCATCCATCCATCCATCCATCAACCTGCTGTATAGTCTTTCTGTGGGTAAATATTATATCAGAAATATTAAATGAGTTGCTCTTTTAATTTTTTTTCATTTCTTCCACCTCACTTTTAATTTGATGATATTTGTTTGAAGTTCGTCTATGCATAAATTTCCTTCCTTTTGCAAATATATTTAGAGATGTTTTTTAAGCAAGAGAGGATCTCTCCCAGCAGGCTCTAGGTTTCTGTGATCCATTTGTTCTCTAGTTGTCTGAAAAAGGTCAAATTACTCATGTTGGCTGGAACATCAGATCCTGTAAGTTTGTCACTGTGTTGCTGCTTCTTACACTTGTGTGTAATGGAGCTGTCTTGTAGATTCAAGCACCTTTTTTGATTTCATGTTTTGACTCAGACTGTCATAATCTATAATAAATCTGTTCAGGAAATATTTCACTTCTGTTAATTTGTTTTTGTTTTGTCCTTGTGGAGTTCTGTGTCTAAATCAAAAAGAAAATCTGTAAACATACTTAATTGTATAATTTGTACAAATTTACCAGGTACATTTGAACTTTACTTTCACCTTCTCTTTTGTCTTTCTGTTGCTGTTAGCTGTGAAACTGCTGGTTTTTCTTTCTTTTTCAATGTTATTGTGTCTTTGAATGAAGAGTCTCAACCGCGACCTTTGAGATTGTTTGATGTTCTCACTCTGCATCATTTCCACCTGTAATTTTTACTCGCTGATCAAAGGTGTAATTAGAGTAAAGCAAACAGCCTTTCATATAACTAACATTGTTAGGAAATATCACTGTATATAAAACCAGCTAATTGTTGCATGGAACTGTGGTGTCTTATACAAACAGACATTTTCATGCTGCAGATGCAGTAGTTCAGAGATTTCTGCAGCGTTAATGTGTTCTGCCATAATATATTAAAGTTGGATAAGTTGCATTTCAGTTTTTAATTTAAAGCAGATTATGTGACGTATTTTAAATTTTTGTGTGCCTATTTTTTCCTCTCAGTTACAGCCTCATAATATATTTCAAATTATTAATATATCAAATTTATTGTCATTGCATTATCAGTGTGGCAGTATCTTGTCTTGCGAAAGACTGTTTAAATTGCAGTAAATCATAGGGTATTTCAGGTATTCGTGCTGGACATCCTGTATATTTGGCCGATCTGGCGGATTCTCATTGTCAGTTTGCTCATATATATAAGTCAAATGTTTTGGAAAGTTTGCTGGAAATTACAACTCTGTTACTTCATCTAATCAACAAAGCAAACTTTCAACCCTTACTGAGCATAAAACCTGTGAAAATCTTAGCAGTTCTCCCAGCATGGCTGCCATTAGTCTGCATAAATGCCTCATGGGTTCACCATCCGCTCCACCACCACATTGAAAGTCAGTAGGTGCTGGAATGGGCTGCCACACACCTGCTGCGACGTGATGACGCTAATAAAGCTGCGAGTCGGGGGCTCTGTGGTGAGCTCTTCTGTACAACGTGACCATGGAGTCTGAAAGATGACTGGAGCAAAGAGGGAGCTGGGATGATGGGGCTGAGGATTTAAAAACACAGACCCTGAGTGATCCTGACGGTTCTGCTACACCTCACATCAGGGCAGCTGCCTGCCGCTGGGATTTCAACACAGACTAAGAGGAAAACACCTCTGGAGAGATTTGGAAAGATGGAAGAAAAAAACAGGGCGAGGATGGTTTTGG
Organism: Pachypanchax playfairii; assembly: GCA_006937955.1. NCBI lineage: Eukaryota > Metazoa > Chordata > Actinopteri > Cyprinodontiformes > Aplocheilidae > Pachypanchax > Pachypanchax playfairii. Next base: position 250,480 of record SSNP01000054.1, read on the forward strand.
TGGGGATTCCCTAGGTGCTCAGCCTTTCCCTGAAAATGTCCATATCACCATGACAACAGGGGCCAGCAGGGGTTCAGGGATTCACTCACACACCTGGAGGAAAAAGAACAAATCATTTGCATTTTGCACACAGCTCCACTTATAAAACTAGTTCATGCAGAGAACAAACAGGTTGGAATTCTTTTTGAATTCTTGGACAGATGATAGTGTTTTAAATTTGGTGAAATGCTGCACAACGGGTTAACTTCCATCAGTTCAACTTAACAGATTATATACTGACAGATGCTCATCAAAACATGTTAAAAAGATGTTTGATCCAATCAGTGTTACAGTCTATTAAATGTCTATCAAAAACACAACTGGACTTTTTTTTTCGTGAATTTTGAAAATGTTCTGCTTCAATAAAGAAAAAAGAAAATAAAGTCCAGTTGCCTTTTTAACCAACTGGGATCACGATGACCTGGAAGACTGAGAACCTTCACCAGCATTTTCCTTCTAGGTTTAAGAAGTGAAGATATGTTTTAATCCTCGTTCTTGTTCTTGGTAGGATTTCAGAGGAGAGTGCAGAGTTCTTCGAGCGTATGAACGCTGTTCTGCAGAAACAGGAGAACATGATGCGAGTGGCCCAGGCTGAGGTAACCCCGACCCAAATTCCACCTTTTCATCTGTTCCAAACTTGAAACATGTCGAGTTTTTGTAGCCAGCAGGCCTGAGAGTTGTCATTCAGCCCACCACAGTGGCCACATTGACGTCCGTAGACAGAAGGACCGGGTTAAACTTGGTGCTCGGAGGACTGGGAGCTCAGCTGTTACGAGCTGCTGTCGATGGACATGTTCAGTCTTTATTGCCAGAGCTTGGCGTGATTGATGAGAGCACTTCATGACTTTAAACTCAAACTGCTTTGAGTCAGAACCGTCGAGTTACCAAACTGTTGATTTTGATTAAAACATAAGGATTATCAAAAACAACATGTCAATAATATATTTAAACAACATATTCTCACAAGTCATTCAGTTTTAGATCACCTCCCTGCTGCTTGTTGCTTACAATATTGTTATTTCTTCACTAAAAAAACTTGCCTTGCCCTACATTTATTAGTATTGTAGTATTAGTATTAATAATAAAACTGTCCTCCTTGGTACTTGAGAAAAAATTGCAAATTTCCACTCACTTAATTAAAAGGTATAATAATAATTAAATTAAACTTTATTATAAATTATATAATTTAACAAAACACTTCATTTTTGTGATTATGACAAATTAATTTGTCAGTACAAAACTAAATGATCATAATTCATAGGAGAATCAGAATCAGTGAAGCAACGTGACATTTCTACCACCGTGTTCCACAACTAGTCTGAGCGCCTTTTCTGGTTTTTACATGTTTTTGTGTTTTTCATAAAGTTCTTGGGCTGAAAGGTTCTGGTGTGGATGTGTTCTGTTTGGCTCTTTTCCATCAGAACCAAGACAGAGCTGCGTACAAATGACGTTCCTAATAACATCCTTCTGGATTTGTTCAGTCCGCTACTTTGTGATAAATAAGCAGCAGTTTTAAATGAATGTTTTTTATAGATCATTCTAATTAAAGTAGATTTTTTAATTTTTTTAAATAGACTACATTTCTGCAGCCCTTAAATTTTCTCGGTGTTCTAAAAAAAGGTGGCGACATGTGAGAAGTGAAATGTTTTCATCAGACTAATGAGACTGTGTGGAGATTTCCAGCCAGCTTCACAGTAATAGTGAACAGAGGAGGTAATGGTCCACAGAATTAGAGCTCGAGTCCATGCTGATGACATTTACTGCTTCACACTCCTTCCTGATTGCCTTTATTGTCCCTGCAGAACAGTCTTAGTAACCTTTGTAAAATAATTTCACATGATGTAAGTGATACTTAACAACACCTAACAGCGACATCAGTGTCTCTTATGTTCAACACAACCTTTATCAGAGGAGCATTTTGTCTCCTTACAGTGTCAAAGAGGACCTTGCACAGTTCCTCCGCCACAAGAGCACGTGGACCAGGCTTTTATTCCTGAAAGAATCAGCCGGACTGAGGTGCGTTGGCTTTTTTTTTTTTTATCATTACATTTGTGTTTGAATGAGAATTTAGTTTGAAACCTTTAGATAAGATTTGTGACGCATGCATTTGTTTTAAAATGTGGTTATTATTGATGAAATTGGTTTTCATGTAGCTGGATCTGCTTTACGAGGAAGCTGTGTTCACGGTGGTCAACCGAGTCGGCGTGCCTCCTCCAGAACACGTGAAGAGCGATGATGAGCTGTTTGCCTACTTGCTGAAGGTATCTGCCTGTTTCTGCCTTGTAATAATCACGAACAAAACCGAACAGCATACTGTTTTTCTGGAACCCCATTAAATATCTGTCAGTAACACTGATGCTAGCCTCCCAGAGAGTGTTATTTGTTGTGTGGAGGCTGTTAAAATCTGAGCAGATGCTCTTGGCTCAAAACTGATTAAACATCAAAGCCCAGTCACACTGTGTTCTGATATTCAGCTGTGTTTATACCATGCTAAGGATTGTAGCCTCGTTTATTTGGAGTGGGAGTCTCTTTTTTTAAGGTTGTTTGAAACAGCTCAGGTACAAGCAAAGACTGAGAGAATATCAGAAATCTGTTCAAGTGTTCAGTAACATTCTGCTCTGTGGAGCACAGTTAACATGTTAGCATTAGCATCAGTTTTAACTGTGATGTGAGTGTCATAATGGTGGGTGTTACAGGAAATAATATTTTATTTCTGGCGATCTTTCCAAGGTGTTTGATATGGGTGAGGAAGAGCAGGAAATTATTCTCCAAAAAGTTCAAGAATCAAAGGTGAGACATGTCAACATTTAAAAAAACTTTTAAAGGGATTGTAAAATTTAAATTTTTTTGTGCTCACTATTGCGCCGTCAGGGCAAACGCGTAACTGCAGCTTTAATGGTAAGCTCGTATATGCGGCGCGCACATGCACCTGCAAGTGATCATAAACAGCTGAATCAGTCCCCAACTTTCTCATATCGAGATTCTCTCAGCATTTTCCACTTCTCAAACGTAGAACCGATATTTACTCTTATTCTTTCTCTCTGTCGATTCGACTCGAGTTTCTCTCTTTTTGTCGCGCTGAAAAAACTCTTGGTTTTGTTTGCTTGGTTGGGGTCTGGGCTGGAGTGTTGCATGTCCTCTCTTCTTGTTCTGGGTAGCTTCAAACGCTACCTCTCGCTCTGCAGCTTTTTCTAGCGATAGCAAACGCTACGCCTGAGCGTGAACTCGCGTGACATCATCATTAGGCTGCCTCTGTCTGTTCAACCCGAACAAACTCTATTAATAACTAATAAAGTGATTTTACATGCATATCGAGGCAAACACGGTGAACATGCCTGGAATCTTTCTAGACAGCAGGACATTGCTGAGCACATATGAGGAAGAAATTGCACAGTTCTATACATTTATTTGTTGCTAAACTTATTTATAGTCCCTTTAATGTTGCTGCTATTTCAAAGGCAATCATCACCTGTTATTTACGAGTCTGAGGGAATTAAAGATGATCATTGTGCGTCCACACAAACGTGATGCTTTATTTCTCAACCTTGTTTAAGAGATAAACGGTGAGTTCAACTCTTTAAAGTTTCTTTTCTTCTTCTCTTCTTTCAGGCAGTATTTTCCTTTTTTGTTAAAATTTTGATATGAACACATTTTTTTTACTCAGCAGGAGAGTGCTGGTGGCCTTGAGGAGGTTTTGTGTGTGAAAAAGTCAGACTTTTATTACCCAAGAAGCCTTTTTTTTTTTTTCTTGACTTCCTGGGATTCTTTAATAAAAAGTATGAAGAACTGGGAGCTCTTTTGATTTCTCACTTTGAGGCTTAAACAAGAAATTGATTTAATAAAGCCTTACTACACAGTGCATGCTGATATCATTTTAAATGGAGTTACTAGAGAATAAAAGCCGTTGGTGTGCATTGGACGCATTGTGTTTGCAGAATTAACAGTTACATATCAGACATTTCCTTTTCACAGCGAGCCAGTTTTTCCTTAAGAGTCTCAGTCATGAAAGCCAAGAACCTGATGGCCAAGGATGCGAATGGTGAGACCTTTCAAGCTTAAACTGACTCTTTTTTTCAAAGAAAATAATATGTTCACTCAATATATTTTATTCAACCACAAACTCCAGCTGAAAAGCTTTTTATGAGACTTAATTAGGTGAAACTTCTGCTTTGTAACAGTGTCAGCAGTGTATTTCAAAAGGCTGATTGACCAGCAGCAGCTCTACTGTCCAGTCTATAGATACGTTACAAAAAGCAATGTCTGTAAAAGATATATCAAACTGTCTGTGTTAGTCCTGCATCCTGTTGCTGATCCCTCTATCAGGGTACAGCGACCCCTATTGCATGCTGGGAATCCTGATGGGGCAGAGCCCTCGAGAAACCGAGGAGAAGAAGGAGAGAAAGTTTAGCTTCAGGAAGAGGAGGGAGAAGCTGGAGAAGCGCTCCAGCACCAAAGAGGTGTTACCTGCCAGGTGCATCCATGTGACCGAAGTCAAACCGGAGACCTTAAACCCAGTGTGGGACGAGCACTTTGTATTGTGAGTATTTATATTGTGAGAATACGTTGGCTTTATGTTTTTATTTGTTTTCACATTGAACGTCGATGTGATTGAATTCAGCACGAAGCTGTTTATTATCACGATCAGTCCCACTTCTTAATGTCTTTAACTTTCAGATTAACGTTTGCTGGTTTCATTTGATATTTAAAACATTTTATTACCTAATATCTGATACATTTATCTGTTTATTACGTCTTTATGTGTCTTTGTGTTCATGAATAAGAGATCCTTGTTATTGCATCTGTATTGTCTAATGATTTTATTATTGCAGCTTCTTAAGAAACCTTAAATTTGAGCGATCTAATAAAACGAGAGCAGAAACAACAATTAGATATTTTTGGTGCTGCATTCTTGGAACAATGATTATTTTGTGCAGTTCTGTATGAATGAATACTCGAACGACACAGTATTTACATCTCTGTTAGATTTGTGTGTAACTAGTTAGACACTTTTTGTTGAAGATGGTCTCATTGTTGAACATTGTTTGCCTCGTGCAGGTCTAGTTTGCACCACATTGCAGTAAAAGCTGCTAATTTAACAAAGAGCCAGAACTTCATTCTGTTATTTGTTTTCACACTGACGCCCAAAGCTGTTAGATTTGTGACGAGTGAACCACATTCATTCCTGTGAAAGCAGCACTGAGCTGTTTATTATCAATATTAGTCACAAATAAGATCATCAATGTGTTTCCTGTGTTCTCGTGTACTTTTGTAGTGAAATAGATGATGTCCACAATGACCTCTTACACCTGGATATTTGGTAAGTTTAAAGCACAAGAACTCAGTAAAATGACATCAGATATCATTTATTTGAATTATTTTACTAGTTTTTTTTTATCCAAATCTTTAAAAATCCAACTTTTTTTGCAACCAGTAAATTATCTGTTAAAGGAGCAACAAGCGATTTTTCACCGCTAGGTGTGCTGTTGAGTACAGGATTGAGACTAAAACAAGTCTGTCATGATTGACAGTTTCTTCTACCTATCCCCGCTCTCCCTCCCACCTCCCGTACACCACCTCTCTCACCCACTCTCCTCATGAAACGAAGTTCATTCTCCATTCAGCTTGGCTGAAAGCCACAACGACGTGCCGCCACTTTTCCTCTCTCATGACATGGCGGCTAAATGTCCGCTACGGCTACAGCTACAAGGTAAAAGAGCAGAACTGAATGCAAGCAGTATAAAGGACAAAGTCGACAACTTTATCGCTTTCCAGAGCGAGTCATTACAGTAGCACTAGATTAAAATAATGATTGTTCCTTACCTGTCCAGGAGAAGAAAAGCCAGCTCCAAGTCAAATCGTAAATTCACTCGTTCTCTCAGTGCTCTCCATCTTGGAAAAGCAAGACCAATGTTTATCCTCGTTTTGTCCCTTGCTTTACCCGGTTTGTTTGTCATTGGCCGTGGCTTCTTGGGTGATGAAATATGTTCCCGGTCATCTTCAGGTGAACGCTTTGCTCCGCCTTCCACCATTTCGCTTCAACAATGTGTGTCGGCTGTACTGAGCAAAGGGAGGGCCTTCGCTCAGTACATGAAGGAGGCGAAGTTTCACATGCACGAACATGCACGCGGAAGGAGACCACCTTTGTAAACAAGAGGCTCGATATCAACACAGAGAGATGGTGTGTGACCTCATGCTATGTTCCAGATGGAATTACACATCTAGAGCTTCACATTGCATATTTTGAATTCTTTCAAACTGGAAATGAGGAATTTTCGCTTATTGCTCCTTTAAATATTCCAGAGCACCAGGCAACACCAACCAAAAACGAGAACAGTTAGATTTATTATATGAGCAATGCAAATAACTGCAAGAATCATAAATATTCATAGACTTTCAATTTTGTTTGGTTAAATCAATAGTTACTATGGTAACAGCTTTCATTTCTGCAATTAAACGTTGAAACAAATTGATCTGCATCTCTAAGTGACACTAACTGCAAACAAAAGTGCTGTGCTTGTTAATTTCATTTTATGTAACTATTCGAGAACAGTTAGTAGAAATTCCATCTTCTTTTAAACATCAATGATGTTCTGTTTATTTGTTTATTTATTTATGTGTCTCTTTTTAAACTCTGGTTTTGCAGAGTGACGCAAAGATTAATGTTGTTAAATTTCCAGAATAATTCAACAGATAAAAAGTAACTCCTGACTTTTATTCTCCTAATTACAAAACGTTGCACGAACGTTTTCTGCTTTTTTTTTTTTCAAAATTGGTAATAATTAATTAAATTAAGGTAGAAAAGGCTTTTTTTGTTCATTCTTGTCAGCCCTGTTACTACATTTTCTTTGCTTCTCGGTTTTGTTTATTGCTGCTTAAGATAAAACATGCTCTTAGAGGACATTTAAATTTGCACCAACCTCTGAGTTGTCTTTTTTTTTTTTTCCACAGGGATCATGACGATGACGTATCTGTTGCTGAAGCCTGCAAAAAGCTCAATGAAGTCAGTGGTCTGCGAGGAATGGGCAGGTAAGACTCAGCTGTCTAGTTTTATAGCATCGACATGCAACATTGTGTGCACTACTTCATGTATCATTTGTTAAATTATTAATGAACATAATTGGCTTTGTGGCAGGAAAGAGATAAGTCTTTAATCTCGTCGATGAAACTGTCACATTCATGAGAACAAGTGGCAGCTATTGAACTTTGCCTCTACGAGCATCCGTTGCAGAACAGCATCCTGTTTGTTAAAGCCACAGAATCATTGGAGTTTTCTCCTTTAAAAGACCCACACAGAAGAAGCTGATGCCCAGAAAAGAGTGTAAACAGACAACTGAGCCTGATAAATAGCAGACAGGTCTAATGAGAACTGGAAAATGTCAATCATAGCCAAGGGACCAAAGGTTCATTATCCTGTGGTGAAAATGTGCTATTTTCATTTCAAGAAAAAAAGCTAATGAATTGCCTGATTTCATTAGGAAATTCAACTTATTGTGTTGTTGCTAAACCTTTAGATTAAAGAGGATAGTGTGAGACTATTCTACTAAACATGTGGTAGTTCATGCATTCAAGTATTTATGTTACATCTGATTTTTCTGTTTAGGTATTTTAAGCAAATAGCAAAGTCAGTGCGTGCAAATGGATCAGCATCATCATTGTCTGAGGAGAACGCAGACGACTTCCTTGGATGCATCAACATCCCTTTGAACGTGAGCAGACGTCCCTCCAATCAGCTGTTCCTGCATCTAAACAGGAAATTCACTTCCTGTTCGGAGAGATTTCTCTGACAGTGCAGAGGTTTTATTAATCAGACCGGCTCCTTCTCGTAGGAGATCCCTGTAGCTGGCTATGACACCTGGTTCAAACTGGAACCTCGATCCAGTGCATCGAAGGTTCAAGGAGAATGTCACCTGATTCTGAAAGTCTTCACCAACCAGGTATTTATAAACTAAATAACTACGACTCGTCACTTTGCACAAAGATTCAGCTTATTGTTTGTTGCACCTTCAGAGAGACACGACTTTATCGAAGAGGGACACGAACGTCTCCATTCACAAGAAACTGTTGAGTCAGATTGTGGAGTATGAGCATGCTCAAGTTAAGGTGAGTTAATTCATCCAGAAATGTTTTTTATGAAAGCACGTGTGATTTTTAACACATTTTACCTTCTTTTAAATGCACACAGCTTTATTAATGAATGTTTTCTAATATTTAGGGAGATCGTTTCCACCTAGATTGATATTTTGTGAGTGTTCATTGTAAGAGAAAGACAGTTTATTCATAGTGTTGGCTATATGCGTACTATATATATTATAGTCGAATATTACTGCCCTCATTCTGTGGTGTTCAGGTTACTTTGACTCCTTCTCTGTGTAACTTATATAAATATTAAATAAATTATGTTTCTGAGAAGAAGCTCATTATCTGGAGAAAAAAAAATCCAGCCGCCATGCAGAAGTGCATGTTTTTACTGAGCGCTCCATCCACCTGCGCACACATTTTCTATGAGACGTTGTGTTCAGGGTCATTTTGACCTGAGAGGAGTAAAAGTGCTGGTGAAAACAAGTACGCCTGGTTGAATTAAAAGAACTATCACTCTGCTTTCCCTCTGACGTGCATCTGATCTAAATGGTCCTGTGTCACTTCCTGTCGAACTTACACACCCCCAATTTATAAAAGAAGCTTTTACGATTTCCTTTACATGGTCAGCAAAGGTGAGCTGTTTATTTTTAAACACTTTTGCTGCTTGTATTAAAATACTTGTTGACTGAGACAAAAACATGTTTAATTTGTTAAGCTTTAGGTAATTAAACTTTAAGTATTGGATTTGAAAATGACTCTGCAATCACTTCAGAAATAGATAATCTCACCTGTTAACTGCTGCTTTAGTTGCATAGAAGCAGGAACTTTTATTGGGTTGAAGCTGATAATCCACATGTATTGGATTCCAATCAACTAGAATAAAATATTTACCCTGAACATCTAAATTTACTGCACTTACAGTTAGTTTTATAATGTTTTATATTGTTAATATTTGATATTATTTGGTTGTCTTAAAATAAAGATTTTTCTGACTGAAGTTTCATTTAAAATGATAGAGGGAGCCGTACAACTGGAATGGGCAGGTTTCTCCACCAGCCTGGACGGTTCTCACTCACCATGCTGTGCAAACTGATCTCTCGCCTCTGCAGCAGGCAATTGTGTAGGTATTAATGTCAGAATCTAACCGATTAAATCCCATTTGATGGCTGCGGCATTGGCTGTGAGGTGCACATTGTTGTTGTTTTACGCAGACGCTGGCAGTGCTACAGCAGCCACCATCGGAACCAGAGGGTGTGCTACTCCCTGCTGCTGCGCCTCCTGAGGACCATCGATGCAGAGTGGGATCCTCCCGCTGTGAGGGGAGACCTGGTAGGTTCTACGTTATCAGCTTCCTGATAGGAAAAAAACTTTTCATTGCCAAGAAACAGTCACCTCATTAGTTCAGCTCTTCACTGGCATTCATCAAGGTTTTTGGTTCAGCCAAAAATGTCTCAGAGCCGGTGTACTGGAAGCTTTAACTGAAGGCCCTTCCTGTGTCCAGGAGAGGCAGCTGTCAGACAGCTTCAGACTGTACACAGAGCACTGCCTGTGCCTGATGAAGAACATGCGTCAGGTTTTCCCCTGCTCCAGCGCCGCTGCCATTACACGCTACGACCTCATGCTGAGGTAAAGTCCCACCGCCATCACATCATGCACTCGCATGTGCTGCCGTACGGAGAACACGTTCAGCCTTCCACCTGGACAAACACAGAGAGACTACAACCAGTCAGTCCCACTCTGTGGAGGCAGCAGTAATATCACAGCATATTACAACAGTAACTCCTTTATCATCTCTCATAACTCATGTCAAAGGAAATATTAATCATTTCGTCCTCACGACAAATTATGTTGCATAAATTCTAAACCATAGCAGAAATTTATGACACGTTTATCATGTTAGACTCTTATACATGGATGTCATTCTTAATATCATCTTTAATGATTCGTTTATATTTGGAAAGTGAAATAAAAGTAATATTTCATGATTATTCATGAACCTGCACAGATTTTTTTAGATTTTTTTTTTGGATGCATCCATGCTGATCAATATACCAGAAATCATACGTGTCCATAAAAACATGAAGAGCTGCATATGTACAAACACAAACTGTAGTAATCCAGATACTCGGATCTGAATTTGAACAAATTAAATGTGGCTTCAGCCTCGTAATAAAACATGACAGATGCCGATTTTAGTTTCCACGTTTGCAGGAATAAATTTCCCTCGAGTTGGTGTCATGTTTTTATTTTTGACTCCTTTATGAATAAATAACAAACAAACAGAGTCACTCACCTCACAGTTCAGGTTGGATCTCTGCATAAATAATCCAGAATCCTGCTTACAATTAGACTGAAATCCATTTGTGAGACAGTAACTATTATACTTGCTAAACTCTGAGAACAATGTGTTACTGTGCGATGAGTTGAATACCAATTTTGCATTGTAACTGGTTTTTCCTGTCTGTGCATGCCAGGGGGATTGGCTACATGCAAAACATGAGAGCATTTAAGACTGTTTGTCCTCTTCGAAATGAGCTGCATTTGGACATCACTACCGCTGTCAAGGTAACGATAAATAGTGCAATTAAAACACAGCGGTTTATGTCACGTGGATGTCTCACGGTCACAGACGCAACCTAAAAACAAGCGTATGCAAAAATACAGGAAGTAGAACAAGATAGATACTGATTTTACAACTCACGCCTGTTTATTCGTGTCACCAGAAAGGAACAGCCGAGTGGTACGAGGGATTGATTGCTCAATATAAACCAGAGGAAGGGGTAAGTTTCTGATCCCTGAAGGGAGGAAAAGATCGTGTAATTTGACCGTTTGTGTTTTTAGGGTTTGAAATGTTTTTAATTGAAACAGACTCTGGAGGAGCAGCTGAAAAAAATGGTTCAGGTGATCGATGCTGTGTGTGCAGATGTTCAACGATCTCAGAACATCTACAACAAACTGTTCTACAGGTGATGATTTTGGTACACGTACACGCTACATGCCAAGGAAATACAACAATGTTGAGACGTTGCGCTAAGTGATATAGACACGTTCATGTGCTTGTTTTCGTCTTTTGGTTTTTCACAGTACCGTGAAAGTCGACTTCTTCAGCATATCATACAGGCAGCTGGAAAAACAGGTATGTCTTTGAAATGATGTCTTCTGAAGTCTTTGTGAGTCATGCTGCACGGTTGTTGCTAAAATTGACTCTGGCACTTTCAAATTCTTTCCCCCCGCAGGTAGCAGATGATGTAAATGTAGCAATGGAGCGGGTTTGTGGGACTCTGGAGCAGGAGAGCTCCAGACTGACTCAAACGATGGGAGAAACCATCTTTGAGCTTTTCATGTCCCTGAAAATCCTCAAAGGCTTTCGGGAGTTTCTTCCTCTCAAGTTAGTTTAATGATTATTCACCATCCTAAAAAAGGCCCGATGCTTTCTGTCACATGCCGTTTTCCCTCTTCATTAAAAAAAAAAGAAAAAAATCTTGTGCTGTTTTTTCTAACAGAGATGCAAAGATGTTGGCCTTGACAGGTTTTCATAATTGGTTCAAGTCCTCGATTCATAAGTGGCTGCAGATTGTTCACGACAGATCCTGTGACAGGATTTGTAAAGCTGTGGAAATGGATCAGGTGAGAAGCGTCTGCCCTGAACGTGTAACGAAGAATAACATGCAAATTCACCAGGTTATTAACTTAATAACAGGAACAATAACTTTGAATTTTAACCCACTTTTTGAGCATTTTATAACTTGTTATTTTGAAATCTTTTAAGCAAAGTGATTTCTTTTTTAACACAGCTGCGAGTGAGTTAAGTTATTTAAAGAGCAACTAACCCCCAAATCAACTTTTTTTTGCTGATAAACTGTCTAAACGGGTGTCTAGTAGTCTTAACTACATGTCCCAGGCATTATTTTGATATTTTAGTGCATATTTGTTAAAATCTTAACTTTAAGCCAAAAAACGTCTGTGTAGCTCCCTCCTAAGGTTAAACAGTGTACTGCATTCGAATTTCGAATCCAGTTTACTGATTAGCTCTGAGGTTCTTAAGATTTTGTGACGTGGCAGCTCTGCCGCTGCCGAGTATAAAAACGGCTCAGCCGTAGACACGCCTCGTATCGAGCTGGAGTTTGAATAGAGAGAACTGCTAACGTCTTAGCTTTTCAGGTTAGCGATTTGATAGCACAGCATTTAGTTAGCGTTATTAACTTAGATTTTAGTTCCAATATTTAGTGTAGAAAATTATATGCCGGAGTTTGCAGACAACATTTTACCCGCGATTCCTTCACCAACTTGCTGGAGCATGAACGAGGCTTTGTGAAGAAGCTGGTTCTGAAGAGGGAGACTGTCCCGTTGCTTTTACACGGCAGAGCTAAAGTACACCGACACCGCTGCCCCGCCAACGAGGATTTAAGGCACCAGTCTGAGGTGAGTGAGCAAAATATGGAGCTAAAAACAGCTAAGAATTACGTTTTACCAAGGTTGATACAGCAGTGATAATAGCAGTGTTTGTGGTTTATACCTGCAGTGTGAGACACTCGTATATTACCTTGTTCTGTCAGCTTTGAATAGTATCTAGTAGTTCAGTCATGCAAATGCTAAATTACAATATGAACGAGTCTGGGCGTTATGACACTGAGCTGCAAAGGTACAGGCCTGGTATCTCCACTATCCACTTTGTGTTGATATTTTATACCGGGGTGCTGGTTTCAGGCCCGGAGTGGCTAATCGGGAGGACCGGGACAATTCCTGGTGGTCCGGTGATCGCTCCCTCCCTCCCTTTTTCTTTTCTTTTTTGCGGGCCGGTGTTTAGTCATGTTTCTGTGTTGATCACGTAACCTACGCTGCTACCTGGTCCTGGGCCGTCTCCACTGTCGGCTCTGTTTTTTGTTTTTTTTTCTCTCAGTAGCACCTGACGTAACACGTTAGTGAGCTCGTCCAGCTGTGTTTACAGGCGTAGAGTAGAAAGGTGGTGTGGAGAAGGCTGGATTTATAGAGAAAAGTTCTGGAAACGCAGCTAAATGTGCAAAAAATTGGCAGCTTTTCCATTAAAACAAGCTGCTGTTACAAACAGCAGGCTTGAGTCAGAAGCAAGATCCACCAAGCACCAGCCATGAANGCAGTTCTCTCTATTCAAACTCCAGCTCGATACGAGGCGTGTCTACGGCTGAGCCGTTTTTATACTCGGCAGCGGCAGAGCTGCCACGTCACAAAATCTTAAGAACCTCAGAGCTAATCAGTAAACTGGATTCGAAATTCGAATGCAGTACACTGTTTAACCTTAGGAGGGAGCTACACAGACGTTTTTTGGCTTAAAGTTAAGATTTTAACAAATATGCACTAAAATATCAAAATAATGCCTGGGACATGTAGTTAAGACTACTAGACACCCGTTTAGACAGTTTATCAGCAAAAAAAAGTTGATTTGGGGGTTAGTTGCTCTTTAAAGGAAAACATGTGTTTTTTGAGCAGCTGCAGCCCGTGCAACAAGCCAAACACAGCTCGTCAGCAGTGGAAGTGACAGCTTGCTTCAGCCAGGTACGCGAGATCTGGCTCCAGCTGGCCTGGCCAGACTCTGCGGGGGCCTTCATCTTTGTCACTCGTTTGACAGACGTGAGTGCCACTTTTAGTGTTGCCACACACACGCACACTCATATCCTGCAGTCATACAGAGATAGCTCCTTGGAGACGGGCATGCACCGAGAGTTAAAGAGTTGAAACTTAGAGCGGCTGCGTAACGAGAGAGATCTTATCTTCTGCAGAACTTCTGCAGCGAAGCTGTTTGCTACTCGGAGATGATGACACGCAAGATTGAGAGGAGCCAGCTGGGTCGAGACCACAAGGCCTTCACAGTGCAGGTAACGCCTGTAGCAAGGCAGAACTGGAGGAGGGTGTTATGATGACGTCAGAAATGTCAAGCAACACAAACAGCACTGAAAAGGAGCAGAAATGTTTAACCACTAAAATAATTCCATGTCCTAATGACGTCATGAATTATTAACACTCACACCCCGTCCCTCCACTGCTTGGTAGCCCTGCTTCTTTTCCTTCTTTTTGTCTCCTCCACCTCCCTCTGTTTCTCCTCTTCTGCTCCTCCTCCTTTCCTGCTAGCTCTGCATTGCCCTGAACAACATAGAGCATGTGCGTGTTTTCCTGGCTCACCTGCCTCGTGACCTGGACTGGTCAGGCGTGGAGCGGGCCATGGAGGAGTCCTGCGGAGTGGAGGGAAAGGAGCAGGTTTACAAAGCCCTCAATGGGCAGCTGTTCAACATGGACCTGGACCTGCAGAGAGAAGCCAAGCGCCTCATCTCACTGCTCACAGACAAGGTGAACAGGCTTATGTTTGTCTTTTCNAAATGAGCTGCATTTGGACATCACTACCGCTGTCAAGGTAACGATAAATAGTGCAATTAAAACACAGCGGTTTATGTCACGTGGATGTCTCACGGTCACAGACGCAACCTAAAAACAAGCGTATGCAAAAATACAGGAAGTAGAACAAGATAGATACTGATTTTACAACTCACGCCTGTTTATTCGTGTCACCAGAAAGGAACAGCCGAGTGGTACGAGGGATTGATTGCTCAATATAAACCAGAGGAAGGGGTAAGTTTCTGATCCCTGAAGGGAGGAAAAGATCGTGTAATTTGACCGTTTGTGTTTTTAGGGTTTGAAATGTTTTTAATTGAAACAGACTCTGGAGGAGCAGCTGAAAAAAATGGTTCAGGTGATCGATGCTGTGTGTGCAGATGTTCAACGATCTCAGAACATCTACAACAAACTGTTCTACAGGTGATGATTTTGGTACACGTACACGCTACATGCCAAGGAAATACAACAATGTTGAGACGTTGCGCTAAGTGATATAGACACGTTCATGTGCTTGTTTTCGTCTTTTGGTTTTTCACAGTACCGTGAAAGTCGACTTCTTCAGCATATCATACAGGCAGCTGGAAAAACAGGTATGTCTTTGAAATGATGTCTTCTGAAGTCTTTGTGAGTCATGCTGCACGGTTGTTGCTAAAATTGACTCTGGCACTTTCAAATTCTTTCCCCCCGCAGGTAGCAGATGATGTAAATGTAGCAATGGAGCGGGTTTGTGGGACTCTGGAGCAGGAGAGCTCCAGACTGACTCAAACGATGGGAGAAACCATCTTTGAGCTTTTCATGTCCCTGAAAATCCTCAAAGGCTTTCGGGAGTTTCTTCCTCTCAAGTTAGTTTAATGATTATTCACCATCCTAAAAAAGGCCCGATGCTTTCTGTCACATGCCGTTTTCCCTCTTCATTAAAAAAAAAAGAAAAAAATCTTGTGCTGTTTTTTCCAACAGAGATGCAAAGATGTTGGCCTTGACAGGTTTTCATAATTGGTTCAAGTCCTCGATTCATAAGTGGCTGCAGATTGTTCACGACAGATCCTGTGACAGGATTTGTAAAGCTGTGGAAATGGATCAGGTGAGAAGCGTCTGCCCTGAACGTGTAACGAAGAATAACATGCAAATTCACCAGGTTATTAACTTAATAACAGGAACAATAACTTTGAATTTTAACCCACTTTTTGAGCATTTTATAACTTGTTATTTTGAAATCTTTTAAGCAAAGTGATTTCTTTTTTAACACAGCTGCGAGTGAGTTAAGTTATTTAACAACATTAAATACATCTACGTATAATTACACGTATATTTCTGCTAAATTTGTAGTTTTTTAGGGGGTATTCTTGTTTAAAAAATAATTTAGAAAAGGCATTTTAAACATTTATTAAGTAATGAAATAGTTTAATGCCTTTAATCCTTTTAAAATGCAATTCTACCTTTGTCTTGTATTTATTTTTTATTATAAATGAGACTTAAAACCACAGAAGAATATATTATTAAACTTTGTTTAAAATACCCTTTTAAATAGCCTTTAAATCACAGTTGGAATTTTCTTGCAACATTAAAGGAAAACATGTGTTTTTTGAGCAGCTGCAGCCCGTGCAACAAGCCAAACACAGCTCGTCAGCAGTGGAAGTGACAGCTTGCTTCAGCCAGGTACGCGAGATCTGGCTCCAGCTGGCCTGGCCAGACTCTGCGGGGGCCTTCATCTTTGTCACTCGTTTGACAGACGTGAGTGCCACTTTTAGTGTTGCCACACACACGCACACTCATATCCTGCAGTCATACAGAGATAGCTCCTTGGAGACGGGCATGCACCGAGAGTTAAAGAGTTGAAACTTAGAGCGGCTGCGTAACGAGAGAGATCTTATCTTCTGCAGAACTTCTGCAGCGAAGCTGTTTGCTACTCGGAGATGATGACACGCAAGATTGAGAGGAGCCAGCTGGGTCGAGACCACAAGGCCTTCACAGTGCAGGTAACGCCTGTAGCAAGGCAGAACTGGAGGAGGGTGTTATGATGACGTCAGAAATGTCAAGCAACACAAACAGCACTGAAAAGGAGCAGAAATGTTTAACCACTAAAATAATTCCATGTCCTAATGACGTCATGAATTATTAACACTCACACCCCGTCCCTCCACTGCTTGGTAGCCCTGCTTCTTTTCCTTCTTTTTGTCTCCTCCACCTCCCTCTGTTTCTCCTCTTCTGCTCCTCCTCCTTTCCTGCTAGCTCTGCATTGCCCTGAACAACATAGAGCATGTGCGTGTTTTCCTGGCTCACCTGCCTCGTGACCTGGACTGGTCAGGCGTGGAGCGGGCCATGGAGGAGTCCTGCGGAGTGGAGGGAAAGGAGCAGGTTTACAAAGCCCTCAATGGGCAGCTGTTCAACATGGACCTGGACCTGCAGAGAGAAGCCAAGCGCCTCATCTCACTGCTCACAGACAAGGTGAACAGGCTTATGTTTGTCTTTTCCATCAGTTTAATGAGAAATCTGCACTGCGTTCCTCACCGAGTGGATATTTGTGTGCAGATGTTGCCCGAGCTGCGGAGGTACATTCAGCACATCAGCTTATCTCCAGACTCCATAAACAATGACGAGGTTTGTTGTCTCCTAACACGTCCAGTCCTGTGTCAGTTTTGTGTCAGTCACAGCATAAATATAACGCGGGTTCTTTGCAGGCTGTCTCTCCTCTCATGAAGTTCCTGCAAGACACGATGGTCATCCTGACTGAAAACCTTGTTAAAGAAAATCTGACCAGGTAGAAACTCTCCTCTCCTGACACCTTTCTATAAATATTTTATTTCTCAAAGTAGTTGTGTTCACCCTGCTCTATTCTGAAAAAAAAAAATCAAATTAGACACACCCAGATGGTGCAAAGAAGTTCTGAAACCCTAATCAAACCCTGAGCGCTGCTCGTAGGCTCAAGAATAAAGCTGTCTTACAAGCGGAGTTACAACCTCTCCAAATAAATCAGGATGTTGCGTGACATAAATCATCAGTGTCTCTTCTGAAAATGATGGACAGCATGTCCTCCGACCCCGAGAGAAGAGGGACCATCTGGTTTTATTACCAGCGCGTTCACATAACGCCAGAATCCATGATTGTGTGGGGGTGCGTCAGTGCACATGGCTTTAGTAACTTGCGCTTCTAAGAAGACTCAACAATATTTACACGTCTCTGAGTAACACATGCTGCCAACCAGATGGCGTCTTTTCCAAGCAGTTCCTCGCTTATTTCAACAAAGCAGTGTTACATTTTACAACCGCGTGTCTTTGTAGTAAAAATGTCGAGGTGTTAAAAAAAAAAAAAAAAACCTGTCTGCAGTCGAGATCTCAAATTCATTCAAATGATTTCAGGCCTGAATTCTGAAACGGATAAAATCCTATAAATAACAACTAACACTAACAAAAAAATTGTTGGAAAATAAAGCCTTTACAAAGAACTTTGATTTATTTATTAGTAGTTCATGGGAAAGAGAACACAAACATGTGGGTGTGTAATTGTGTTTGTCATGTAGAGTTCTGCAAAGCATGTGGGAGCTGCTCCTGCAGATGATCCTGGACACAGTCACAGAAAACAGAGGCGTTCAGGTGGAGTTCTACAACCGCTTCCAGTACACGCTGGAGGTCAGTGCTCTCTGCATCACACGACGCAGCAGCATCATCACAGATTAGTTTGGTTTTCCTAAAAAACAAAGATGCTTAAAAGGCACGTCGACTCCTTTGAATCTTTCTCATACAGTCACAGGAAACATGGTTGTTATTATGATCATCTGTTTGTCTTGCGGTAGTTAGCATCCGTCAGATAATCATGAAGTCTTTAGGTAGCAGCTCTAAGCTGTAACTTTAGTCTCATCCAGTTTAAAGGGTCACAGACTGTTTTATTTTTTGAATGCTTTAGACGCTGCTGCAGTTCTTTCACAATAAAGGCGAAGGTCTTTTCGTGGAAGATATGAAGAGCGGGGATTACAAGGTACACAGTCATTCAATCTGTCAAACAAGACCAGCAGTTCAGAGGGTGTTTGGTCAGATTTCTATCCTCTTATCAGCTACAGTGTTTATTTCATTCTTGAACTAACCATCTTGATTGTTTAGGTCTTAGATGAAGAGCTCAAGCTGAATAAATGCTCCTCCTTTGATCTGATCGAACAGTACTATCTGGAGAAGATTTCCCACCAGGTGCGTTTCAACCTACCACACAGACAATTTCATTTAAGTGGACAGAAGGATATTGATTGGAAAGCACCTCACTCTGTCTTTTGTTCTCCCTGACTGAAAACCTGCTTCCTCTTAAACTCTTGAAGACTTTATGCAATCAAGTAATTGCAACATTAGATGTGTAGAATCGGAAGGAGCGGGTTTTTTTTTCATGTTTTAGCTAAAAGTAAACATGTGTTTCACTTTGACATCATGTCGCAGAAAACACTCAAACACACCCCTTTTGGTCGGATCAGTGTAAAATGCTACTATGATGCTCCGGAGCAGAGACTGACGGTGGAGATTCTACATGCTGCGGATATCATCGCGCTGGATGCTAACGGTAAAACTGTGTAATGTTTTTATTAAAGGCGTTGGCTGGTTTTTGGTTTATTTTGTAATCTTTCCTCCCTTTTCTTCAGGTCTTAGTGACCCCTTTGTCATAGTGGAGCTTTGTCCTCACCACCTCTTTCCAACTGCAAAGAGTCAACGCACTCAAGTTAAACTGAAGACTCTGCACCCAGTATTCGACGAGCTGTTTTACTTGTGAGTTCAATCATTTCTTTTTCCTGTTTGTTTATACACCTTTTAGCTCATTTGTTAGTTTGTTTGTCTCAGTCACGTCAGTCCCGAGCAGTACAGACACAGATATGCCTGTTTGACCTTCACTGTGATGGACTACGACTGGCTCTCAACCAACGACTTCGCTGGAGAAGCCGTCGCTCCTCTTAGTGACTTCTGCTGGCCAGGCAGACCAAACGCCTCACCGGCCGGCAAAACCGTCCAGCCTGTCATCCTGCACCTGTCTCGCAGCAAGCCCAGCGGTAGTTATTAAGTCCCTTTCATATGAATAATAGAAAATTGGTTTTTGGCCTTCAAACCACGACAAGAGCATGAAAGATCGATCAGTCCAGATATATTTTCCTCAGGTGTAGAAACCTTTCTCGTCTCTCCCCTCCAGAGAAGCCAATCATGAGGATGCTCGACGCTCGCACCGGAGACAGGGAGGCTCAGGAGTTTGTCCGCAGGCTGAAGGAGATCGAGAAGTCGATGGAGGAGGAGTAAAAGCTGTCAGTGTTGACTGTATTCGTGTTCTCTGACCATGTCTTGCAACATGTGCTTTTGTATTTGTACAATGTTTACAATATTTTATTTATTTTTTCCAATATATTGTTTGTTGGGTAATGGCACCTAAAAAAAAAAAAAGATGACAGTGTTTCACTGTTTTTTAACTGAGAGATGAACATCCTGTCACTGTGCAACCGTCTCAGTTAAACTATATTTTAGAATTTATTGGATAGTAGATCCTAAATGTTTGTAGTCTCTATTTTTTGTAATGAAGTAATAGTTATCTTTGTTGTACAATATTTGATATGATAGATTTCACATAAGAATATTTTGTGGAAGTAGCTGACATATAGCCTATATAGTTCTAAGTCTAAGTCTAAATCTATACCTCAGATGTGCTCGTTAGGTTGCAGGGGAGTTTAACAGGTGTTGAGACTTTTCACACACACACACACACACGCATCCCCGTTGGGATAAAACGCACGAAAACCTATTTATTATATGAACCTGTAATTATTGCTCACCTTTTACGGTGGGTTAACAAACAGTTCTGAATATGGACACGTTGAAGGCAGTCGTGAAGTTAGAGATCATGAAGAGTTTTGAGGCCAATCAGAGAGCTGAGCAACAGGGAAACCAAACAACCCCCCCTTCCGAGGCACACGTCACTGCTTGGGTTCATTCATCTGTTCGCATCCTTCTTCAGGAAGTTTGTGATGGGTCATTGAAGAGGCCAAACACAGTGTTGCTTTTAGTCTTTTCAGTCTTTAGTTGAGTGAGTGAAAAATCAGTGAGTAGATCACCCAAGAGTTAAGTTTTAAGTTATTTTCTAGTACAAACTTTATCTTTATATCGTTACTTTTACAGATTTTACAACCCTTGTAAACTTTAAAC
This sequence comes from Pachypanchax playfairii, assembly GCA_006937955.1. Lineage (NCBI taxonomy): Eukaryota > Metazoa > Chordata > Actinopteri > Cyprinodontiformes > Aplocheilidae > Pachypanchax > Pachypanchax playfairii. Next base: position 271,122 of record SSNP01000054.1, read on the forward strand.
GTACGCAGGAAAACATGCTAATGCTAAATGAGTGAAACGAGACGAGATGTTGGCTGATACTGCTCCCCTTTCAGCAACGTGTCGTGAGGTTGCAATGGCTGCTGGTGAATCTTATTCACTGTTCAATTGGCAGTGTGAATATTGACTCCTGGTGATGTTTTATATCTCATTAACATTCCTCTCTCACACAAAAACACAATAACAGGAACATATTTGGCCTAGAAAGAACTTTGTCATAGCAACAAGAATCAGTGGATAAAGCTAATTTGCTCTGCACCCTTCACGTGTTCTAAACAAATCATTCTCATAACCAAAAAACAGCGACGTGTATAACACAATTTCAATTTTAACCCTCAGTTAAATTTGTAGTTGTTTGGAAAACATTAAATTCTGGCACTTTAATCTATTTGAATACGTATTTATCAAGAAAAAGGAGAATAATCTGTGTAAATGACATGAAATGAAATTTGTGGTCTTACATGTATTTGGATATAAAATCCGTGTTCCTCTGCAGAAGGACAACAACCAGCATCTGCTTGCTCATGTCCGCCCCCTACAGGTGAGGCAGAGTAACGTCTGCTTCACCTCATGAATTTTCTCTGCAGTTTATTGTCCTACAGCAACAAAAATTATGTTACACACTTACAATAAATAATCACACAGACTAAAAAAAAAATCTTTCTGTAAACTTTATAGGAAGTAAAAATGGCAGAAGCCAGAAATCCCAGTTTGTATAGAGGAGAGCTGAGGCTTATCGCTGCATCACTTTTATATTTTCATGAAATAAATAAATCCTGTGATTCTAATGAAGAACGTGTTAAAAATCATTGGATTCAGACAGAAAATCAGTTTATAACACAGATCAATAAACAAATATTAATATTTATTTTATATAACTATACCTTGTCTCTCTCTCTTTTGCTGAACCAGATAAATAACCACGTACGTATCTGAGCCAATCAGTGGCGAGGATACATAACCACATGTCTCTCACCCATCAGTGAATAGTTTCCTGTTTGTGAAACGAACTGGGCAAACCAGCTGAAACCACCAGAAACAAAAGACCCATCATCTGTGATATATTTAAATCTGTTTACATTTAAAATCAGTAATTTAGTGAAACTACAAAAGTCAAAGCACAATATAGTGTCAGATTACTTACCTGTACTACAGGTGGCAAGTGCCAATTTTCTTCTTATTATTATTATTATATTTATTTTTCTGTTTTATAATTAATGCACGAGTATCAGGCTTGAAGGAGTTCAGACTGAGCAAGTAACTTATTTTAGATCAGATTGAGTTGATATTTACAGCTGTATTATTAGAAACAGATGTAAAATGAGTTCATTGTTTCTGTTAAGTTCACATTGAGTTTAGAAAACTCAACACAGCTTGAGCTGAAATCCGACTCATCTTCAGCCCTCAAAAAGTATTAAAATGTTTCACTCAGAAAAACCTAAAGGAGAAAAGAAGAATGACGTGCAGTGGTATGATCTTGTTTTGGGGGGGAAGCTTGTCTTGTTTGCTTGCAGCAGCTTTCATTGGCCTGAGGACTCGACATTATCAGCTCTCCCAAATCTGAATGAGTAGCTGAAAGGCTGTGATTTTGCAAAAAAAAAAAAAAAAAAGATGAGGGTCAGTCTGACCTGGAGTCCAACCACTTGTATCTTGTAAAAAAACTATTAAAAAACTGTCACATGTTTATGCAATTTAAAAAGCACACGACTAAACAAGGTAACTGAAGAATTTTCAAGAAGCACAAATTAGTTGATCAAACTCTCAGTATTAATAATCTAAGTCCAAAGTGCCGGTTCCTTGGATGCACGCAACTTGCAAAACGTCTCACACTGTATTTTACTTCTAAGGAGTTTCTCGTCATCTTTTAAAGTGGTTTTGATCGTCAGTATTTCAGGTTTTGGTCTTTCAAAGTGCTTCTTCACTTGTTTTAGTCCACTGAACCTGGCTAGTTTCAGAGGAAAGTCTTTTGTTGTTTCTAAATCAGCTCTATTGACAAAGTGTTCCTGAACTCAATGATCCAGCATGATTCCAGTATAGACAATTTAGCAAAGAATTCATTTAAATTTGAAGTTTTAATATCTTTGTTACCAGCAGCTTGTCACATGGATTTTCCAGTTTCTTTAACTCTTTAACTCCAAACTAGCTGAATTGCAGCTGCTCCATCCCCTGAATAAAAATACAACCAACAGGCCTTGAGATACAGTACAGACCAAAAGTTTGAACACACCTTCTCATTCTCTTTGAATGAGAAGGTGTGTCCAAACTTGGTATTTTAAGTGCCTCTTAAGCATTTTTGTGCAGTTAGACATAAAACATTATAAGAAAGGAAATAAAAAGCTAAGTTAAATCAGGGGAAGCTTTAATTGAATCTATGAAAAAGCGTGTCGTTAAATAATCAACTGAAGGACGTTGCATTCACAGATCCTGTTGGATCTTTACTAGATGTCTTTTTAGATACTGCTAATGTCCTGTGAAATTACACTTCTGACACTTATACATTTGTCCTCCATTTTCCTCATTTTTTAATCACAAGTTTCACAGTATCCTGTTAGGATCAGGTAGAAAAAATAAATACAAAGCAGCTGAAGACCAAAAAACAAACAACTCTGAAAGACCTTGAAAATGTATGAAGTACTGATCTAAAAGCACTTTAAAAGATTACACAGAGGTCCAGGGTATTGGAAGAAAAGTATAGAAAATGTGGGTGTTTTAAAACATTGCACAGTACTGTAGTTTAAAATAAAAGGAAAAAATACTTTGACCTTGAAGGTATTATAGTTATCTAAAAAATGATTTATTTAGAGATGTAAAACAGAGGCTTTTCTACATGAAGTTATGAATTATTAGACTTTTATAGTCAGAATTAAGACTAACAAGAATTAATAATGTCTTGTTTAATTATTTTAGGAATAAAAATAAAAACTTTATATAGTATTATGGAATATAAAGTATGAAAACTCACGTTATTATACAAAAAAAAAAAACTTGTCAAATATGTTTAGTTCAAGTTGGTTGTCAGGGAAACTGGCCCTTATCACTGATGAGGTAGTTTACAAATAAGCAACGAATGGAATGGAAAAGTAGGAACATTCTTCAAAGTCGTGACGAGATGTAGTTAAAAATAACTGTAGCAGGTAAAAAGATTTTAGGACCAAAATCTTCACACCGACAGCATTTTGATAGTGATGTGACTTTACTGTAGCTGCTTGTGTAGTACTTTGTTGTTATCCTGTGAAGTTGTGAGGATAAAGTACACAAGAACCATTTCTATGCCTGAAAGGTTTGCTGCATTACAGGGTTCATCCAGATGTTCAAAAAGCCTGTTTTACTGACAGGTGCAGGGAATCCTTCAGCACTTCTTCTTCTGGTTCTGAAATATTTCAGGTAGAATTTAAAAAAAAAACTCTCTGTCAGTATTGTTTTTGTTGTACAATTTGAATAGTGTTCGAATAATATTTTCCCTCAATAACCTTCATTTGTTGTGGCCCAGTGTTGACAC